>JAQBSW010014482.1:0-11569 GCA_029291075.1 Eudiplozoon nipponicum
TGGGATGTAAATATTCTAAATACCGATTCTAGTTTATCGGGAAATATAACAGATGAATCCTAAATTATTCAGTTTGAGTTGTTCAACATAATTTTGCAATTCTATAATAGAGACTGATGTTCTTAACTCTAACGACTGAAAGTTGACCTGAGTAATATTTTCTGAATAAGACAAATTTATGAATTTGTCTATTGGATTATCAATTAGTTAATTGAAAGCGCTTTTGGTGTCGCAATTTATACAGGATAAAGCATGTTTGCTTATAGACATATGTGCAACACTAATCTCATTTGGCACCAGTCGAGTTGGTGTTTGCTTCAGTAAGCGTGAAATCATTCTTCTGCTGCTTCTACCGAAATATGATTATTCATAAGAATAATTCCTATTACAGATAACTTTAGACGTAGATTGTGGTGGAATATTGTTATTCACACTAGGTCGGTGAATTTTATTAATTAATGTTGTGTAGACTAATTCAGTTACAAAATCTGTAAACGCTAAATTAGTATGCAATCTACCTATTTGTTTATTTTCTCCATCTATATTTGATTTATGTTTAACTATAGAATATAGTGGGTAATCATTAATAATAAGTGTAATAGACAAAACATCCAACTCACTCTGCAAACAGTCAGACAAATTAAAGAGCAATTCCATGTTACATAATGTCTTATCAAAACATTTTTCTATTTCAATGGTCAATCGCTGTTGAAATGAAAATACTTCACTGGTCACATTTAATAAATACTGCTCTACACAACGTGTCATTTGTTCTGCATTTGAGAAACACGTCAAGAAACGTTAGAGTATATTCCACTTCGTTTTCAATAATAAATCTACCATTCAGATGCTGTTCAATTAATTTATTAATGGGTTCTTTAGCATGCACATGGCTATCGCAAACAAAAATACATCAGCAAAACGGTTACATAACTTTGCTTTGCTCAATAAGTCGAGTCCGTGTATTTTAACACGCACTTAAACATTTCGACCATAATCGTGTCCCAAGGTTGACCCATTTCTAAACTATTATTTTGTCTGTATACTTGACCATGGAAAATAAACGGAATATCTAAACAGTACAAATTAATGAATCTTTATAACTGTGTTTCACATAGTTTCAAATTTGGGAATATCCTGGGCATAATGACTTCCAAATTAATAGAAAAATAGCTAAATACCATGATTGCGTTATTATTTCATCACAGGGTTCAGCTTGGTCGTCATGGATCGTGATGATTACGTTCCTAATGTAATTTTCTTGATTTCTGGTCAACAATTTGAAATTAACATTAAGAGTATTTCAACATAAAATATCAAGAATTTCATTTTGCCTATATTATCCTATCTGCCGCAAGTTTGATTGATCACACAGGCAGAACACAAACAATTGAGGCCAGTTGGAACACATGTATAAATTTTACGCTTTAACGAAGAAGAAAAAACACGGTATTCAGTTGAGACAAATTGTTTCAATCGAAAATATATCAACGCATAGTTTGACCATGGGTATACTAACCTGTTGAACCCAGTGAGAAATTAAATATCTGGGTGCAATTTGAAACTATATGTGTTATGTTTATGATATATTTTTGGTCACAAAGATCTGTGTGAATGCTGAAGAACTACTTGATACATTCAATGAATGGTATTAGAATGTTAGATTTACAATTGATGACGAAGAAGGTAATACTTTAGCTTTTCTTGATGTATTGCTCAAACTTAGACCTAATGGTACACCGTGCGAATCAGTTTTCTATAATAAAACATGCACAACACAATCTTAACATTTCAACAGCTACTGACCAATGAAATGGAAAGAAATCATAGCTAAGACATTGTGTAATAGGACATTGTATATTTGCTAGCTAGATTTTTTGCAGTTTGTTGGATGGTGTGTGTAGTGCATTGAACATTAATGGCTACTAACCGCATTCTATAGCGAAGCATAAATATAATGAGGTAATAAAACCCATTGTGGATGTTTGTGATAATGATAAGAAACCGTTGTTTATTCACTTGCAAAATAAAGGTGATGAAGCAGCTAAACATCTAAGAGATAGATTGCATTCTGCTTTTGCGATTACTAATTTTGAAGCTTATTTAGGTTACATAACATCCAGTAATAATTTTCTTCGAACTAGTGTAAAAAGCAAAATTACACCACAATCCGCGTCTAACGTTATCTATAGTTGGAATCGTTACAGTTGGCATTCGTACGTAAGCAGATGAAGTTTAAGATTTCATTTAAGTTTGACGAATCAAATACCAATTTGGTTGGTACAAAATTAGATTAGTCGTATACGTATTTCCATAAGCAAAAATGCGTCATCATATGAAAATTGAGAAAAAAATTAAAAGCGCTTTCATTTATTCGAAAATGTGCATAAATTTACATGCACAGAAAGTTACTTCGTGCGCTGGAATTACCAAGGGGCTTTTCGAGCCCCATGTAATACCATGGTTTTTTTTCTATTTTGAATATTTTGCATTGATATATTTTGTGTACTTTTTATATATACCGCTTTCTTTACTTAATTAGTGCGTTTATTTGTTTTATTTCTACTGTGTAATTTTAAAACTATGTTTGAAGTTCATGTATAAGTTACATTCTTTGTTTTTTGGTTTCTTAGAAAAATTTTTTGGGAGATCAAATTTTATTAACTTCCCAAAAAATTCCATTTTCCCTAAGCTTGTTAATCAGTATGTCGGATTTGTCAGTGATCCCTTGTGTGCTACTTTTGTTGAATGGGATATGTTTATGGAAATATGATTTAGGCGTGATTGATGTACATGTAGTTCAGACATCGATGGGTTTGCCATTAGTTTGCTTCAATATTTTCGTTATTGCGCTTTTCACTTGTAGCTTGTTAAGGACTGTGGTTGGTAGAAGTGCTTAGTATTGCCTCCTATGCGGTAGAGGCTGGGTCTAGAGAAGAAGTGGTTCCATTGCTCGAGGTGGCGCTTCAATGTTATTCAATGAATTTGTTAATTTTGACCAAGTTATTTTTTCGCGTTGCGTAGTAACTTCTGCAGATTTAAGCTTAATAAGTTGGTTTGTCAAGTTTTCGCAGTATTGATATTAATCATTTGTAAGAATTAATAAATTCTTTATAAGTTAGCTACGAATACAAAATATATAACATCGAGGCTAGTTTTATAAAAATAATATTACATATATTTCATATAAGTTTCTGATTTTTGTTTTGTATTTTATCATTATTCATAATAAATTTCAATAGCTGGGAGATTTCATTAAGAAATAAAGCAGACCATGCGCGCCTGATAATTTCTTAAAAGCAATTAAAAATGGAAGGACAATGTAAAAAAACATTTAATACTTTTGAAATGCGAGCTTTAATAAAATTCATTGTACCTTTCCTGTGTGCAAAAACAAAAAGAAATTTTATCAGATATAATAAACGTTTCTTTCGCATTGTCTTCTCAAATATCTACTAATGAACATATCTTTATATATAAATTGGAAAGCGAAACAAGATAGAAAAAATATGAATATAGAGAGGGTGTGTTTTTGCACATAAGAAGGGTACAATAAACATTTAATACTTTATATAATCAAGGATGTGATCTTTAATTAAGCACCTGGCCCATTAATTACTTACATATGCCAGTATAAACTAAGAATTGTATGTCGTAGAAAAGGCAATTCATCCAGTAGATCGGTTTCGTCCTTATTATTAATTCCACACGAACTGGCCAGAATTTGCCGCGGACAGGGCTCGAACCTGGGCACGTCTGCTTCGGAATCCGGATTGTGAATTGTTATCACTACCCGCACAACCAATGTTCGTTTAATTTAGTACTTTCGTTGGTGTAGAAATCTTCTGCTTCGCATTTGCGTTTTTTACATTTAATGAATTTAAATGTTAGTCTTTCACAAAAATTGGAATTGCGTTTCAAATATGCACTCCTTGTTCCTTTCAAATATATGAGATTAAAAGTACTTCGTTTCATTACATAATCCTCGGCTGCTAATCATGTAAAGCACAGGAATACTATTATAAATGCAGTAATTTAAAAGAAGTATATGTGCGATGTTAAATCATGATTTATTGGGATGAAGATAATCTTGTATAAGAATAATAATAATAACATTCGTGTTAGCGAAGACCAAGTTGCCTGTAGCTGGAGAAATTCAAGTATGAATATATGATGACATTCAGTGTCACTTGCAACAAGAAAATTTAATAGGGAGAACAAACACACTGTAGAGTGTGTTATATAACAAGTACGATATCATAGAATGTCTTAAATTAAATAATGTTAATGATGAATGATGTTCTAAATAAAGTAAATATTACAATGTCTATAAGGAAGTATTTTATACGTCGACACGTAAGTAACTTTTTGTCACGATCCACAATACAATGGCACATAAAATCCGGTTCATATAAAATGTCACTGTCTTAAAGCATGTTGTGCATCCATTTATAACCAGCCAAAAGATATTGGTAGCGTAGAACCAAAATCGCGTAAAAAAGCAGCAATATACAATCCAACATAGACTAAGAGTTCTTAATTCAAGTATATTGAAATAGAAAAGGCAGTCCGCAGATAAGTACACAACACACATGCATATATATGTTGTTTTGGTTGTTGTTGCATAATAAAGCAAATGAAATTCATCAACTCTCAGCATTTCCAAGACATTTGGTTCAGAATCTCTCAGCTTATACCTTAAGCTACTGAGGCCATGAATTTTACGCATCTTTGAACTAAATACCAAGTTATCCGTTTTGTCTATCTTTCTTGCAGATGATGCCTCTGGAGTAACTCTGTCAACTTAAAGCATTAACAAGACGCTTCCGAAGTCAATATAAGACTGTAATCGTGCTGTAGAAGTGCAGCTATATAGCACTGACTGCCTGGTCTGTTCATGTGTTAGTTGTAAACGTATACTATGGTCTGCGCAGCAGCATGGAATTTTTTATGTGTTAAATGATTTTTCAATTTGATCGATTAGTATTTTCGAAATGAAACAAATTTGTTATTGGAATAAATTTCCCACGTAAAAGTAACATTTTAAGGTTGTTTTGTTTCCATACATGCTTATTCTCAATTTATTTATCAAATACTAGCCAGTTTGGAATGTAAATAACACTGTGCCTCCTGCTTCTGTATCCGCCAACCTACGAGTTGTCGACTTGGACACGAAAATTGAACACATTCACAGAGATGCAACGGATAGACCAAGATTTCCAGTGAGTTGTTTTCTCGCGTTACCACGATTTGTTACGTTTAATTGCATTCCATATTTTATTTTTTAACACATTATCTTGTTGACTGTCCAATCCTCATGTATACCTTCTACTTATTAAAAATTGTGTAGTTCCAATTACTAGGTGCAATAGAGAAATTTTAGCACGTTTATGTGTGTTAATTATTTTGCAAGTATGTATTAGGTGCTGCGAACCTAGTAACAAATTAGTTCAGTTGTGACCAGAAGGATAAACCAAAGGCAGCATGAACGGAAAGTATAATCTCATTCACATTCGTTTGTGCTTACCGGCGACTCATCAGTAGGAGCCGGTATTACGCCCTTTAACCACTATATATTTGGTAGAAGAATGTGGAATAATATATATATATATATATATATATATATATATATATATATATATATATATTCTTATAATTAGGAAAACACAAATAACAAAGTGGATAAAGGCCATTTATTTCGTGAATACTGATCATGTCTTATACATTTTGGGTTTTCAATTGATTATGCCAGTGGTAACAAATCTGACTCGTTTACATAAAACAACAAGCACCTGACCTTAATATTAAAAAGTTTCATCAACATGATATTCTTATCGACTGACCAAGAATAACAAAATTCAACAACAATCTACTAGTATCCAGCCAAGAACAAACAGGCCCTCGACTAGAATCAACAAACGTACAATCGGATTGGCAACAAACCGAAGTAGAAATAACAGAGGCGCATACGATGACAGAAGTCTCCAAACAATGTGAGCGTTTAACACTGCAATCCACCCTGGCGTTGTTACCATGTGAAAACGATAACTTTGCGCAACAAGGTGAAACGATCAACTATACCTGGAAAAATAGCACTTGTATATGTAACAGTGAACAATGCGCAGAAATGGTTAATTCTCAAGCCATCAAAACAATAATGACCAGATCTCAGATATCACTTTGCAATACTGCGAGAATGACATTTACATGCAAACACGCATACACACTCACCAACTAGCCAAAACAAGAAACAACAGTAAAAACGAGTCAGATTTGTTACCACTAGCATAATCAAATGAAAACCCAAAATGTATAAATATGTATGATTGTATAAGAGATGATTAGTATTCACGAAATAAATGGCCTTTATCCACTTTGTTATTTGTGTTTTCCAATTTATAAGAATACTGTGGTAAATTAAAAAGGAATGGACATCATAAATATATATAAATATATACATAGTATCAATATAATCCAAACGTTGTTTAAATTAACAAAATCATTTCGTCAAATAGACCAGTTTAATCCTTACTGGGAACTGATCATGTACTTGCCAGAATTTGCCAAAACCGTGACTCGAATTGGGACACATTCACTTTTCTGTCTTGCACTCATGCACGATGCTACCTCTGATGTACACTACACGCTGCTGTCTATTATATACAAACTCATATTTTGGTTTGCTTTTCCGTTCCATGTTGTCTATTTAACATCTCCTTAGACATCAAGATCAAATTACCATTTCCGATCTGTCAATAAATTGCAGACACCATTTGATTTGGAAATGTAATACAAAATGGAAATTTAATGGCACAAGTTTGATTATGTATACATTGTTATTATAAACGAAACACTACATAAATTGGCCAAGACATTTCATTATGTAGACCAGTTTTCTTCAACATATAACGTGATAACATCGCGATATAACTTAAAATAAATATCGTTCTTCCAGCTGCTATCTTGGCTATGCTATGATACCATCAACAAAATTTTTTCGTAACTTGGCATTACCATGGGATTTTCCCTGCACCATGTAAACTTTTTTGGTTATGATTCCTCTATTGCCACATCTTACACAGTAGTAGCCTACCGATGAGTCGCCAGTAAGCACGAAACGAATGTGCATGAGATTATACTTTCCATTGATGCTGCCTTTGGTTTAAACTTCTGGTTACAAATGAACTAATTTGTAACTAGGTTCGCAACACCTAAGCAGTTGACAAGATGGAGGGAAATCGCTAGTTTTTAGTTTTAAATGTATTTTCCTAACTTCATATTCTGTAATATATTTTTTTCGTATTTTAAGTATAACTTTTCTACATGCATTGTTGATAAATGCAATAAAATTTTATAACTGAAATATGAACTATCAAAGGAAAATGAGCAGAGCATTTTTTACAGAGAGTGTTACAAATCTCTACAATTCTCGTGTTATTTGGCGAAGTAAATTTTTAAACGTTAGACTTGCCGTAGCAGAACATTCTGACGCAAGAAGAAGACACATCTGACCACAGTTGAAAGATCTATCTGATGTTGTAAATGAAATTTTTTTCTTTGCAAAATCAATTTTTCGACATTCTTTCATAATTTGATTTTAAAACTAAACAAGCATTCACTTCATAATGAACTGCCCGATTCGAAAATCTTGTGAATTATTTATCAATCAAGAAACTGAACTCGTTACAAAATTAAGTTCTAGCTTATGTAAAATATTTCGCATTCCTGACAAAGAAGATCATATAGTAAGGGAAGCAGTGTTTGTATTTCTATTCTATCAGCTGCCTGCTTGAAAATTAAATAATGATGCCAGCCAGTAAGGTTTTAAATTAGAATTTGTCAACAATTCCCGACAATATCAAAATTGGTCATAGGCAATTGAATTTACGTTGAGTAAAGCGCTAATGTCTGCGTTAGGTGAAGTGGCCAAGGATAGTGATTGTGTTATTTATTCACTGGACAATTGGTCTGTCCTGGTTGTCATGGATCGTGAGGATTACATTTATAAAGTCAATCGTTTTGTGACTGGTCCACAGATTAAAATTGATTTTAAGGGTGATGAAACGGAGAAAACCGAGAAATTCATTTCCACGGAGTTATTCTACTTTTTACAAGTTGGTCGGATTACACATGTTGTACATAAATAACAGGTCGTTTGGAACACAATTACCAAGGATGTACACATTAACAAAGAAGGCGCACAAACATGGCATTACGTTGAGACAAATTATTTCATTGACAAAAACGCAAGCGCATGAAATTGTGAAATGTTTGGCCAACCTAAAGAAAAGACGGTGAAAAATCACTTATTTGTGTACAATTTGATAGGTTCCTATGAATTTAAAAATGTAGACAGATAAATATTTTAAAATCATTGGACGTGTTCATTTGGTTTTTGGTTGTTATATCTTGTTCCACGAAACTATTCGGTTTGTATGTAAATATGTCTGGGTTATTTTCCGAAATTTTATATTGACTGAAATGCAGTCGGAGAGGCTATTTTATTTTTTTGTTCAAATATTCAATTCATTTTAAATGGTCAACTATATGGACAGAAAGTTTGTTTATGAAAAGATTCTGATCTGGCCCAAATCATGGTCGATATTTTTATGTGCAAGTTGGAAGTATATAACTTTAAATTATTAATAACAGTGAAGCTATAAAACCGTTATGCAGATGGTGTAATTTTGGTTTTTTGAATACCGTTAGTATTTCGCAAAAATATTCAATAAATTCAACACAATTAGTCGAATATTAAATACACAAATGAAGACGATGTAGTTTCTCTTGATCTGCTGCTCAAACGTAGAACTGATTAGTTTGCCAAAAGAAAACATGGCCAGTGCTACATTTGCATTTGAACAATTACTGTCAGTTGAAATAAAATGAATGATTAGTTAAGCTACTTTGTCATAGGACATTGCGCATTTATTCACCAGACAGTTTGCAATCTGGTTAAGGTGGTGTTCGTAATACTTATCATTTCCGGCTACCCACCACAACTTATAGATAAGTATTAAATTAAAGATATAATAAAATATGGTGCGAATGTTTGTATTGTTGATAAAAAACCTGTCTATATTAAGGCAAAGAAACAATGACCCAAATTAAAGATGTACTCGTTTTGTTTTGGCTTTTACAAAATTTGCAACTGACTTATTTATGATATCATACGCATCTAATATTCCTCTACCTAGTGTAAAAGGTAAGATTACGATTTGCATCTATTGCCTATAATTAGAATTATTCCTGTGGACAATCATATGTAGGCAGATGCATTAGAAGACTTAATTTACGTTTGTTGCAACAAATAACAATCTGGTTGGGGCCAAATAAGATTTTTGGTACCCGTACATTCAAAATTAATCAATTTTTAATCTGTAAAATTAGCAACATTATGCAATGCTTTTCAATAACAGTTTCACAAAGATCCGATTGATCACAATTTCCTTTTCCATATCCGTTTTGTCTTCGATCAGGCTGGGCGTGTATTCGTCCCTTTCTTCCGGAGGCTTCAGCATTGTTAATACTAACAATTGGAAATCCATAACTGCATTTCCAATGGTTAGCATGAACGATGTCGAAGCCTTCGGAAGAAAGGAACGAATACACACCCAGCCCGATCTAAGATAAAATAGATAAGAAAAGTGAAATTGGGATGAATCGGATCTTTGTGAAAGTGCTGGTGCAAAGCTACAACCCGCGTGTGCAAAACGCGGCATTGCAGAATATGAAGGTGGCACCCCGCAAAAATACAGAAAATATGTAAAGAAGCAACATGCTAACAAAGCGATTTTCAATTTTAATGGAAGTTTGATTTGCTAGAATTCTGTCCGATGCTGTCCAGACCTGCCCAAGCAATACAACTTTCTTTGTCACTGTCGTTGTCAAAAGGGTTTCAAAGCCCGATGCAAAACTGTACTTCATTACGGTCCTTTTTTTAAACATACATATTGTTTGTACCTCTTTAAATGTGGAATGTTTTCCTATTTAATAGGAACCTTATATTTTCGTTCGTATCTCCAGAAAAACAGTTGACATGATCGAGCGAGAGGGCTACTCTGCTATTTGAACTGTTTGGAAAGCTGAATATTGGGTAATTTTTTTTATTTATTTGAAGATTAACTAATATATAATAACAGATTAGGTGACGTTACTCAGACGTTTATGCTGAAATAAATGCCAAATTGGCTAAAACTGAATGAGAGGCTAACCAAAACATACGTTGGAATTTAATTGAACATTTAATATCGTGTGCGACAGGATAGGCGCACCGAATGAGCGCAAGTCTCTGAATTATTTGTGCCATAATTTGAGAACAGGTCACAGTAAATTTAAGCAAATAGTTGGTAAGTTCTAATGCGGCTACTTTATTAGCAGCCTTTTATGACGGATAGAATTATAACTTTATGCTGACTAGATACATACTATCTAAAGCTTGTCATTAAATTTTATTTCGCCATTGCTTAACTAGATAGCATTGGGTATGTTTTTTAATGACGGAAAGTGGCTGGCTATTCAGATATTTATGTCGAAACACTTGCACAAAAAATCTGCATCTGGAAAAAATACTTTTCGTAGTATGAGTTGGTACATAAATAAAAATTTAACATAGTTTGCAATAGGTTTGGTGCGGTGGATAATTGCATATTTCACTAGAAGCTACAGCCGGAAATGAGCACAAATCGTGGCGAATTCTGCTAAGTCTAACTGATGAATTGCCTTTGTTAATTTATGCAATAATTAGTTTAAATTAACGGTATATAAATTAACAAATATTGCTATAAATCTTCATTTAACAATCAATTCCCATGCTCTTTCGGTAACTCTTTTTCAATGTGAAATATAATCTATCTAAATGAAAGGCTAACCTCAAAATATTCGGTATACACATGCAAATTGCGTGCGTTGTGCGCCAGGGTTAGTGCAAATGATAAATGCACGACTCTGAAGTTTAAATTTCTGATTTTAATCTCAGATTGCTGCAATTTTTATCAATAATGGGGAAACTGGATCAAATGAAGAAATAAGATAATAAATAACTGTAAAGTATGATCATTTTGTGGCAGTTGTGTCGAAGTGGATTTGTGAAGGCTCCGTAACAAATGGGTCACAATTTCTTTTCCGGTTTGGACAATTTATAACAATCACCCAACGAGTGCTCTATAGTGGCTAATCCGATTTAAATGAGGAATGTCATTTTTTTATTTATTAATTCTTTCTTTCTTACTAAGTGTACATTACCAATCAAAATTCTGACATAAAATTTCAATTCTGCATCACTTAACCAGGTAGCATGGCAATTGCCTATTATGTCATATTATGGATGGCTAGTTAGATCATTATGCCAAAAGATCTGCCAAATACGCTCCACTAATTAGAACTTCGGGTCGAAAGCGGTGGCAAATAAGTTCCAACTGAAGGAATGGCTAACGAAAATACAAATGGGTTTATTATTAAGCAATCATTGTTTACGCTGTTAGAGATGAAACCTATTTAAATTAAAGTTGCGAGATTCATATTAATACCCGTCACATGATATATATACATAGAGATATATAATTGTCAC
>JAQBSW010014483.1:0-11566 GCA_029291075.1 Eudiplozoon nipponicum
TTTAAAGAATTGTTACCACCACCCGCCCAGTCAATTATTGTTTTAGATTGTACCTATTGTTCAAGTTTATTCCGCATTTACATTTGTTTCTAATTGAACAATATAATTACTAGGTATGCAACATCTTAAAAATAATAAAATGTGAACCGTATGTTCTGCTTCTATATCTTGAAATTTTCATCTTTGCAAAACACTTCCTCAGACAAAATATTGGAAAAGAATGGATGCGGAACGTGTCACTGCTAGTCGTTCATGGTTTGCGTAGTAAAACTTAAAAAAATCATATTCATTTGGACTCAACATTTTGTGGGCATTCTCTGATCCGACTCACTTTGACCATTTAGCAATTCTGTACCTATTTCCTGGTTTCGCCTACAGCGATAAAAATTCCTTACTTTGGGCTCAACCCTCACCCGCATGCCTTTTTGCGTTTCGTTACAATTAAAGTTCCTTCACATAAATTAATCTTATCTTCCCTATGCTAAATATTATTTTGCAATATGCATTTCTAGCCGCAATAATTTATCTCAACATACTTATCTACAATTATTTATAAATAAGAGCCAGTATTTAGTTTTAGTCGAAGATTTTTTACAACAAAAGCAACAGGATGAACTGTATTGCAATATTTGTTAACTAAATACAGGTATACAACCATCCCATGTACCAAAGTTTATTTCTCAGAGAATAAGTAATTTAATGATAAACTATGGAATTGCATGGCAACAACATACAACAATCAAGTATGATTTCGAGCGTAACTAAGTTCAGCATTCACGTATTTATTAGCAAAAAAATATTTGATGTTCTAGAACAGTCACTGACGCTTTACTGAATAGGCGTGCATCACTTATTTGTATGTGTGCCAGTAACAGTTTATCATTCGGTTATGTATAACTATCTACAAACTATATCTATCTACAAATTATCTACAAAGTGCATTTAAATGAGACCACAGAGACGTAAAATTATCTTTGCCCAAGACAGATTCAAATTTTAGGGTCATACCTGAGTATGTGTATCTAAGCTATCCTCGTATTCAATGATTAATCACACTTTAGAAATTGCCCTCAAAATTTGAAGTAATGTAACAAAAGGTAGAGTTTATGGTTGTGGGGAGGGCAACATCTTACAAATTATGTAAACCAGTAGTAAAATCGGGCCCGAATTAACTTTCATAACGTTTATGTATAATTAACATACTTCTTTAATATATAAAGTTAAAATAAATGAATATCAGACGAAAAATGAGATAATTTAAAAAATCTACCTGTAATATACTAAGTTGAAATGTTAATTTCCGAGTTTTTATATGTGTTAAACGATATAGGCAATAATTTAGTAGATGCAAAAGGATAAATATAGTTAATTGACGAAAACTTGATGGGCAATAATATGAGTAATCATATAATTAATAAGCAAGAAGTAAATTTATAGCCTTTTACAAGCTATCGCTAAATCGATAGTCCTATTATTTTGCTGGAGATAGCCTGCGATTCTGAATTGTGCGATTTTCGAGTATTACTCTTAGTTAATACTACTAACCGAATGGAGCCTATAGATTTTTTAATGTTTTATTTATAGTATCGTCGGTCAACTTAATTTAACAATAATATAAAGGAAAGTTTTTAAGCTTAGCTTATCAGATGAGTGAATGTTGATTTAGTTATAAATTATTCGAAAATGGAAGATTTTTAAACGTAGGATCGGGAATTGCTATTCTAACAACTGCTGCTTATAACTGAGCTATGCAAGAATCTTAGATGTTAAATCAATATTCAGAATGGGCATCAATTAGAAAAATGATTTAATGGATTTAGCAAAATCAGTTATGATTCTCTGAGACTTAATCCAAGGTTAATATCCAGATAATCCGATTTGTACAAAGGCCATAAAAAACTAATAATGACATGCACAGCAAACATTAAATTTATATTTATTGGGGTGTACTTCTTTCAGTTCAATAGAATACTTCCATGAAAGGTTGTATAGCAATGCTCATAACTTATGTATAATTATGTGGTCTAGAAAATCCGACCTACAGAATCTAATTAAAAAATATGTCTTATATAAAAGATATATAGACGATATAATATTCTGTATTTCAAAAGCTTCAATGAAGGAAAATTATTTCAATAGGCCAACAAAGACGGTCCAGATATCAAATTGATAATGGAGTAAGCAAAAGACAACATGAATCCATTTTTTTGACTTTCAACTGTTCTAAGAGAACAATAGCAGCATAACGAGGTCGATACAACGGAACTCCACGTTCACTCGGCTATACATACGTTATAATTGAACTATATTGTTACTAGGTATGCAACATCTTATAAATAATAAAATTTGAACCGTATGTTCTACTTCTATATCTTTTTCCGTGTTAGTATCTTTAAATTTGCATCTTTGCGGTGACACATCGTCAGAAAACATATTGGAAAAGAATGAATGCGGAACGTGTTTATTTCACGGCTAGTCGTCCTTGGCTTGCGTAGTAAAACTTAAAAAATTCATAATCATTTGGACTCAACCTTCTGTTTGTAGTCCCTATGATCCTATTCGCCTTGACCGTTTCGCATTTCTGTGCCTATTTCCTGGTTTCGCTTACATCGACAAAAATCTCCTCCTTCTGGCTCAACCCTCACCAAAATGCCTTTTTGCTTTGTGTTGCAATTATAAGATTTTCAAAAATTAGTTTTTAGTTTCCTATACTTAATAATATTTTGCAATATTAATATATAGTTTAATATAATTCCTAACAATTTAATTTAACAGGCATATATACAAAACAATATAAAAAGAGCAAGTATTTTGATAAATGCAAAAGATTATATCTCGAAAGTAAGTAATTTAATACGTAACTATGGAATTACATAGCAACAGCAGAAAACAATCAGCTATGATTGCGTGCACAACTAAGGACAGTATACACGTATCTACTGACAACACATTAAATAATGCACAAAAAATAGAATGGTGAAACGTAGTCAAAATTTCATCAATAAGGCTACACTCCTGATTGGCTGATACTCATTAAAACAATAATGTTCAACGCAATAGCTAAAATATGGACACTAAGAGGAATGAAAAAATTGCGAAACTGGATTAATTGAATTTACTCTATCTGCGATTTTTCTAACACAGGCTGCATTCCAGTTTTTTTCTTAATCATATTTCGGTGGCCATTGGCGGTTATCTTCTTCAGTTCGCTCATCATCAATAGTTTTTAAAAAATTTGCTTTCTTCATTAATCTGTTTTTTTTAAACTTGTGATGATGGGTGAACTGAAGGGGGCCGTTAATGATCACTGAGATACTTTCAAAAAGCAAAGCAATCGAAATTCAGCCTGTGATATTCTAAATGCAGATCAGTTAATGTAGGCATTACTTACAAAAACCATCTTAAAATTTAAATAAAATTAACCGATTTTATCTCAATAAAACCAGTGAGCTGGCTAAATTTTCCCGGTTGCACGTTTCACATAATTATGCTAACTTTTATGTCAAAATTAATCAATTCTTATTGTACTAGAGTACTGTCGATGCTCACGCCACCTGATCATGGTTTTGCTTAACGAGGGATGAATTATCGATTTACAAATATCCTGTCGAAATATTTCAACACTTCTATAGTCGCCAGCTAATCACAATGAACAACCAATTCATAAGAATAAGGTTTGCGATATCAATTAACCTATAACTTAATCATTAGTCAACGTTCTTTTCTGATGATCATTATTAACCGTGGACAGATATGTGGTTTGTTCAGACCATCATTAGTCACGAATTGTTTGTGCTTTCATATATACATATATAGGCAATATATGTATATATAGGCACTATATATGTATGTGTGGCGAAAGCTGCAAACAGTTAATGTTCGTGACTGCATAGAAATTGTGCGGCCGACATTTCCAGTCCAGTTCAATGTAAATGTATGCGAGACTGCCAGATGAGCCGCATATCAAATTGATTTCATTTATTCAATGCGGCTTGATCCCCGATAATGCTTGCCGTCGTATTCTGATGATGATCATGAAGGTCGGTTCGTCAGTGCGTTGCGGCTGGCGGTAGTTTTGCTATATTGTTCGACGACTGATTAAATACAATTGGATTGGTGTTTATTTCAAGCTCGCAAACTTGATTTAAAGCATTTTTACCACCACCCGCGCAATCAATTATTGTTAAATTCATAAACTAATTACTATAATCATACATAAAATGTCTAAAAAACAATTTGTCTGTACTGTTTCCTTTATATTTATGACTGAATAATGTCATAATTTATTTGTGTGCGCCAGTAACAGTTTAGCTTCGGAATCTGGTGCGCTAACCACTGAGCCACCCTGCCGCACTCTACACTACATACAATTTTCAGTTATATACTAACTAATGTAACTTAGTTAGTCTATTTTTCCTTTAGAAGCAGCTCATATGCCATCTATTTAGACTCAAAGTTCCAACTGACCATCCCAAATCTGTCATTACTGAACAGACACCACACTACATGGAAAGTGGTATTGAAATTAACGTTTATATAATTAAACGATCTTTGGTTGCGCGGGTGATGATATCAATTATTGCAATCAAGGTTGCGATCTTGATATAAGCACCTAACCAATTAATTATTTACATATATCATTATAAACTAAGAATTGTATAGTGTAGAAAAGGCAATTCATCCAGTAGACCGGTTTATATCAAGATCGCAACCTTGATTATAATAATTACTATAATCATTCATAAAATATCTAAAAAAATTTGTCTGCACTATTTTCTTTATATTTATGCCTGAGTAATGTCATAACAACTAATGACGCTTTACTAGATATGCAGGCGTAACTTATTTGTGTGCGCCAGTAACAGTTTAGCATTCGGATAGTTATTACTACCCGCACGTTTACGTGTATTTAAGCGATACAAGAGAGAAGTAAATTTATCTGTACACACGACAGAATCAAATATTATGGTTGTACTTGACTGTGTGTATCTAGCCTACACACTTGACTAATTGTTAATAGCAGTTTTTAGAAATTACTAGTATAATTTGAAGTTAAGTAACAAAAGGCAATCTAACAAATTATGAAAAACAGAAGTAAAACCACGCCAGGATAAACTTTCAGAACGTCAGTATATAAATAATGCACTTCATTAAGATGCGAAACAAAAATTAGTGAATAACGGACAAAGAATTAATTAATGTAAAAGGGGTACTTGTAATTTACTAAAGCCAAATGTTAATTTCTGAGCTTTTTTAATATGATAAATGATATCGAGGCACTAATTTAGTAGATGCAATAGGATAACAAGAGTTAAAGGACGAAAATGTGATGTAATCATTTAATTGATAAGCAAGAAGTAAAATTATAGTCTTACACTAGCTAAATGTAATTGGAAATTCATAATCTTTTGCTGGAGCTAGTTTTCGATTCTGTTTTGTGCAATCTTCGCATCTTACTATTAGCTATTGCTACTTTCCGAATAGAGCCTATAGATGTTCTCTCCGCTGTTTTTTATAATACAATTTATCAACTTTCTTTCACGAGAATCCCAAAACAAGTTCCTCAGCTTAACTAATCAGATCAGTGAATGTTAAACTAGTTAGAAATTATTCAAAAATGGAAGATATTTAAATGTAGGATACCCATTTTGATTCCATTCTTAATTTAAATGAGAATGGTTATCTTATAATAAATGACAATTAAAGGTTTACGAATAACCAACAAGAAACACAGGAAGAAGGAATTAAAGCAGATTGAGAAATATGCAATGCCATCAGAAACCATCAAACGGTAATAGAATCAAAGATGACTGATGTCGTAAGTAAATATAATTCTAAGTCGAAATGCGTGAGATCTTTAAATGAAGAATAATTTTGCGAAACTGGATTAATCGAAATTATCTGATCTGCGTTTTGACTAAACCACTTAGTTTTCCAGTAGTTTTCGTTCTTCAACAAAATATTTTGACTGCTTTTATCAGCAGCCCTCTTCAGTTGGTCAATTCTCAACAGTTTTAAAAAACGAAATAATGAAGCACACACATGACACGCAACTGTCAAGTAAAAGGTCAGTTTAAAGTATAAATTATACGGAAAGAGAAATTATTGCGCTTGCGTCATTAGTTTGTTTTGCAAAACTGGTGAGGATGGACCAACTGAAGAAGACTGCCGATAAAGGTAGGCGAAATATTTTGTTGAAGAAAGAAAACTACATGAGATCTGACAGTCACAATGAGAAACGAAAGATTACGGTTTTAACAGATTTCAAATATACGTAAAGAAATCAAATAAATATCATTTAAATACAACATATGACCTGCTTTAAGATAATTGCCTCTACTAGACAGCTAATTCGTTACCAACTGGAGAAATTGAGCCCTTATACACCTCGGGATCGTATACAATTCCACGCAAAGTTTGAAATTGTATGTATGCGGTCGTAACTAATGCACATTTACGCTCAAGAGAAAGGAACATGGCATGTGCGGATATTTTTGTGACATTTAATTAACTGGAGTTATTGACGAACATCTCAATACACGTTCGAAACAAAACAACGAGACTTGCTATGAAATGAGAGTGGTGAAAAAATTGTTACGACCCATTTGGAATGTAGGAAGCGAGGACTGCACGAATCAGAATCCTAAACTATCTCCAGCAATAGAGTCAGAATATTAGATTCGGCTAAACTTATACATTATTTTGTAACTTTACATCTTAGTAATAATTTTTTTAACAAAAACTTACATAACCTCTTCCATTACTTGTTGCCATATAATATCGATAGAACTACGGTATTTATTTCGTGTAACACTATTTGAAACATTTTTCCTACCCATTAGCATAATGTCATACTATATTACTAGGATCATTCGCGCATTAAGCAATTTATTTTCTGATCATCATTTCTTAGTACAGCTTTCTTCATACACATAAATTCCCAGAGGTACATAAAATTTGCAAAACTTTTAGCGATTCATAGTTGTCGACATTACTCTTCATTTTGAATTGCAAGGGAGAGTTATAAATCGTGTTATTAACGATGTCATGAGTGTATAAGCTACATGCCCACACAAGTATAACCAAAATATTTCAGTACTAATTCTGCAGTTAAATTGACATGGAATCAGTGGTTCCACTTAGATGGGCCTACGCGTATATATATATATATATATATATATATATATATATATATTTTAATTAGGAAGAAAAGACACATTAGTTACAAAGTAGATAATAGTAATTTATTTCGATATTACTATACAATCTTTCATTTATATACATTCTGGGTTTACATTTGATTATGCGGGTGGCAACAAATCTGACTCGGTTTTACTTCTATTTCTTGTTTTGGCTGATTGGTAAGTATATATATATATATATATATATATATATATATATATATATATATTTGCAATTAGGAAGAAAAAACACATTAACGACGTAGTGGATAATGGCCATTTATTTCGAGACTACTAAACTTCACTTAGCAATTACTTTCAATCAAGTTTGCGATCTTATTATAAACACCTGACCCATTATGTAGATACATTTGTCAGTATAAACTAAGTATTTTATAGAGTGGAAAAGACAATTCATCGAGTAGACCGGTTTCGTACTTATTCGGAACTCATCACGTAATGTCCATAATTTGCAGCGGACAGGTCTCGAACCTGGTGGCTCAGTGGTTAGAGCACCATATACCGAAGCAGACAGGCCCAGATTCGAGTCCTGTCCGCGGAGAATTCTAGACAGTGCGTGCTGAGTGATTTTTGACATATATAATTAAAGTTCTTGACATAAATCTACTGTGCATAAACAAAATTGAATGCCCATAAGATAAATGGTCCTGAAATCGATCTTCGGCCGAACAAATTCTCGCTACTAGTCAAGTGAAAAATAGAGGATGTTGGTTTACACTAAACGTGGCATAAGAAAGCAAATTAAACTCATCTTCTAGACTAACTCAATCCCTGTCATCTTTGATAATGAATTAAGCTGCCTCTACAAACGACCGTTTTACACGTCATCGTTCAAGTCCGCGTCTATTACAGCTCTTTTTCCAAATTCTACTGTTGATTTTAGTGTTGCATACGTAAACGAGACTATGTGATGCAGCAATTTTGAGTTCACGGCTGTGTCGAGAATTCGGCAACATTCCTAGAACTAATCGTGCATTTTTAATTGCAGGCCATATTGAATCCTCTGTAGTTTCTGTACTGCTTTTATTTATAGGTACAGTTACAATTTTTCTTCATCGGCAGGAGCGTTTCTCATTAGATTAATATAATCAGCGGTATTAATAAGAACAATACCTTAATCGTTAACTGGATTCATTAATTAAGTTTCGTTGTTGTGTCTCAATTCGTTGGCAATTGATGTTCTCCTTTTCATAGAGGCTAACCATTTTTGTGTCTTACTTTAAAATACACATAGGAAAAAAACTAGTTCACATTTAAGTAGGGAGTGGAAGTGGGGAGAAAATTAATTCTCTTTGGAGATTCTTGATGTAACATAATCAAATACTATCAAATGCGGTTATTTATCATATCTATGTCGTTTTCCTTACATCGTTAGACAACAAAAAGAATTTTGGTTCAAGCGACAAAACTTTTCTCTGTTCGTTAGATAAAGTCAAACTCTTATACTTGAAAATGAACGCGTCAGGGTTCACTCGAATGCAAGTACATAATTCTATGGTAAGTAGACTACATAAAGCCCATTAATAAAACGGTATGTCTGCTTTATTTGTTGTTATTATTCGGTTTGACACTTACGAGCTGTAGGAGATACGCAAAATTGCTATTCAGAAAATAACCAATCCTAACATGAGAAAAAGGTTTTATCAAGTCTAATCATGTGCAAATAATCCATTATTTAAATCAAGGTTGTCAGCTTAATATAAATACTAATCCCATCATATAAGCATTTATCAGTATGAAATAAGCAATGTATAAGGTTATCCAGTACATCGATTTCGTCCTTATTTGGAACTCGCCTTCTGTTCAGAATTGTTCGTGGACAGGACTCGAACATGAATACGTCAACTTCAGAATCTGTTGCTATAAACACTAAGCCAGTCTGACGCATATAATGGGACTAGTGCTAAGATCATGATTGCAGCCTTAATTTAAATATTGGTTATCACCACCCGCGCAACCAATGCTCGTTCATGTAATCCATTTTTAAAAGAAAACTTCTGCCTACTTAAAGTAGAATGTTATTGTCAACAAAATGACATTCCTATTACCAGTATGCAATTGAGGGGAGGCCTGCATTGTGCAGTAAAAGGACAACACTAATTTAATGTCGACAACGCATAGATTTAAAGCTAAAATTATGAACTGTTAAGAATAAAGCGATCGCAGGTATTGGTATAAGTGTTCAAATCAGACAAAGCAGGCTTCCATTCACTGTTGCCCATGCTAAAATGTGTGGTTCGAAAGGCTACAAAAATTGTGAAATTCGGTAATATTTTGCTTCGTAGTACAACAAGGTTTATTCAATTCTCGCGGAGAATAAAATTTTCTGTTCGAAAAGAAACACAAAAGAAATATCGTGTTTTATCCGTTGTTAAAAAAACAGGTGCTTACTTTACTAAATTACCTAGTTCGAGAGTTGCACAATTCAGAGTTTCTACAATTTTTGGAATCACATATTTGTACAAATTTCATTCTTTATATAGTTTTGTTGCAGAGAACTATGAAATTATGCATTAGATACCGTATACCTAGTAATAAATTAGTGCAAATGCAACCATAATGATATGCCAAAGTCAGCACGAACAAGCGATATACTATCGTGTACACGTGAGCTTCGTGGTTCTTGGCGACTCATCAGTAGAAGCCGAAACCACATCCAAAACCTAAATACTTGGTCAATAAATGTACTTCCTACTGCAACCTGTGTTTTGTCTAACATGCTCTTGAATTCGCTCTTTGAGTAATCGTCCATTTCAACCTACATAGCGCAGTGTGCTGCCACGGCATTTGCATATATAAACAATGTTGGATTTTTCGAATGCAAGAAAGTTTACGTGTAGCAGGCATTTTAATGTACAAACATAAACAATTTGTGTATTTGACAGCCGAAAATTCACTGGTTTTTTTTCGGATGGTGCGCCCCTTTCAAAGGTACACTGGAATATATCGTCATATCGTTTAGTACGGATTCATTGTTTTTCTCGTTTCTTATACTTAAAATTTGTTCGTTGAACCTTTCGAGATACAACTTTTTTTAATAAATTTTTCCTTAGCACTGCCAGTTCTCCGAATAGCAAATTTTCCAGAAACGATTTCTCTTACTATGTAGCGAAGATTACGTGTAAGAGTACTGTTTTGGGAAATTGGGACAGCGCTGTGATAATGGAAGTACTGTGCAGTCCATGTCTACTTTCGGTGTAGCTGCATATTTTACAATAAATGACTGTAGTTATGTATCCAGTTAATACATGTCATCTAAATAAGATTTAAAAGAAACATGCTTAAGAGATCTAACAACAAGTATAAATGGGGCAGTTTAAACTAATATTTCCACTTGACATATTGTTTGTCAACTTAGTAGGTGATGTGCTTTCCATTGAAAAAGAAATCCATATCCGGACATCGAAAATTATGGGGAAAAATCAGGAAGACAGCGGATGTAAACAAATCGGATCGCAACCCGATAATCAGGTAAATACACGCCATCGTCAGATATTAGATTTCCTAATGGACTATCCACAGCCAATCCATTGATAGTGAAGTTGGCATCCTTAGTGCACTTATTACGTAGAATTCTCGGATGACTTGTAGATACAAGCAATACCGAGTTGTTACTGTAGATGAACTTACAAGGAGAATCAATGGTTCTATGGACGGGGATACATGTAAGCTGTTTTCTGCTATCAAACGAAATAATTGTTTTATTATTGACATTGTGCAATTTCACTTTACTCGTGAAATAAAAGTAAACGGGAGAAAAATTGTTTGACAATACAATTCGAACATGTTGTAGGACTGTTTCGAGTTCTCTATCCAGTTTGTGCTGTGGAGTATTTTTAATTTACTTGCTAAGACTTGGTAGTGACAAGTTGCTCTTTCCAATTACTTTTTGTGCTTTCAGTATACCGTAAATTACAGCCACGCGTATGTCAATTGGTTTTCTTGCAATTGTTTATTAGGTGTTGCGCATATAATAACAAATTATTTCAAATGGACCAGAAGGATAAACCAAAATAAACACGAACAGAAGGTATAAGCTGGTGCAAATTCATTTCGTGCTTACTGGTGACTAATCAGTGGAAGTCGATATTTCGCTCTATTGTCAAGTAATGTAGGGCAATTGGACGGTACGATATGTATGCAAGCAGTGATGGATTTAACTTTATATAAAAACTTCGAGAATGCGACATCACTATTCATATAATATACACAGAGCCTGTAAAATGTCTCGACACCATCGATGTTAAGACACTACCTGATACCAACAAGATAGTTGTCGTTGCGATGCATGGTATCAACACAATGTTACTCCAGCAAATTCAAACATTCTGTGCGCAACACATAATGAACACTTGTACATTTAT
>JAQBSW010014484.1:0-11566 GCA_029291075.1 Eudiplozoon nipponicum
TGTTAGCATTGTGGCATTTGCTAAAGAGTTGATGGCGAGCCGAAGTAATTCCTCGTCTTAGGATGACCAAACAATGATGGTATTCTTGCTAAGTCCTTTTCGGTTCCGCAGGTGCCTGCACAAAGGATAAAGTTGTTTTGAAAGGCCCAGAAGGAACTAGCGATAATAGTTTATTACTACCAGGATTTTATGCAACTCGCTAACAGTCCTCGGTGACTTGATATTCTTGATTGAATTCGTCTTAGAAGGCAACGGTTGAATACCTTGGGGCGTGATACGATGCCATAAGAAGTCCACGGATGGAGTTTAATCTGCGTCTTGTCAAAATTGATCTTGAGTCCGTGGTTGGATAAGCGTGAGAAGACATTTCGTAGATGCTTCGCATGAGATTCTAAATCTGGAATGAATACCATAATGTCATCGAGATATGACATACAATTAGCAGAATCGTCGCGAAGTATATTATCCATGAATCTTTGAAATGATTGAGTGATGAATGCAGTTTTCTCGATATCCTGTGGTGCTTCCGGGATGTCATGGTAGGCTTGTCTGAGGTCAATTACTGAGATAAAATTGCTGCCGTTGAGTTTCTCAAGTAAAGTGTTAATATTTGGAATAGAATATGCATCAGATTTTGTGACTGAATTTAGCTTACGGTAGTCTCCGCAGGCTCTGTACGATCCGTTTGATTTAGAGACTAAGTGCAGTGGTAACGCCCAAGAACTTTTTGATGGTCTGATGATTTCCTCTTCCAAAAGCCTTGAGAATTCTTCTTGGGCAGCTTTCAGCTTAGCAGGAGCCAGTGGTCGCTTCTTGAGTGCAATAGGTTGTCCTTCTGTGACGATATGGTGCATCGTGTTGGAGACTCGTAGCTCTGACTTGTTAAGATCGAAAAGCGACTTGTATTTTTGAAGAGCTGCTAATGTCTCTGCTGAATGATGCACTGAGGTTGGTTGAATGACCTGTAACTCCAAACGCTCGGAGGCAAGTGTCCAAAAACTTTGCTCAAGTCCGGTGGAGGGGTCGATGATCTTTTGATTGGCAAGATCAACAATGAGCCGAAATTTTAGAAGGAAATCAAGACCTATTATATTATGTGAGACCTTGGCAATGATGAAGTTGTGGGAAAATTCACGTCGTAGACCTATGTTGAGTCTGCGGTATTGGCAGCCATAAGTTGGTATGGGCTCGCCTGTAGCTGTTGCGAGAAGAACGCCTAGCGACATCTCGGCCATTGAATCACCTTTGAGAACTGAGACTGCCGCACCTGTCTACGATGAACTCTTCGCCAGTTTTGAAATCAAGAAGGTGCAGAATTTTGTTGGGCTGTTTGGCCGGGTCATGCAAACAAGTAGGCTGGTGATTGCGACCGGCGTTGTCTGTTTGGTTCTCTATGTGAAAAATTCGGCGTGGACGAAAAGAGTCGACAGGGATGTCGGATTGTAGTTAGCTTCTTCCCTGTAGCGCCGTTGATGCCGTTGATGTGCAGAAAGTACGGTCTTCTACTTCCTGCGCCAGACGTTTCCCGATACTGTTGCACCCTTGTGCCTGCGGTCTGTTGTCCTCTCCGTCAGCTGTGGAAATTGACACTCATTCGGAAATTCTTCGGAACGACAAAGACAAACTTGGCAAGTGTAAAAAACTTCTGGTGGTTATAACACCAGTTCTTTTGGGCATATTTATTAAATGATTGCGGAGATCTCGATCGCCGCCTACCATTAAAATTTGACTTGGAAATGAATTTTGGTCGAGCATTCACTTGATTTAGCTCGGATTTGGTAATGGCCAATCCTTCTAGAACTTAAGCCATGTTCGCCACTGTCCTCTCTAAAGAGGAGAGTCTATCATCTTGCGGTTTGAAGAAAAGGATGATGGATTCACTTTGGGTTTCAAAACCCTATATTCTAACTCACATCTCTCAGATAAGTCATCTATAGAGAGAGTGTTGGGGAGCTGTCTGGCAAAGAGTTTTAATGTTTGGGGAAGATTGTTAATAAAAACAACCTTAGTCTCAAAATCAGAAATTTTGGTTTTATATCAACGTTACATACTGTTTGTTGCGAAGAACTAATATATATGCAAGTATGTATTAGGTTTTGCGAACTTAGTAACAAATTAGTTCATTTATGACCAGAAGGATAAACCAAAGGCAGCATGAACGGAAAGTATAATCTCATGTACCCTTTAACCACTATATATTCGGTAGAAGGAGATTGTACCGTCCTATTATTCCACATTCTTCTACCGCATATATTAGGAGATTGTACCGTCCTATTATTCCACATTCTTCTACCGAATATATTAAGAGATTGTACCGTCCTATTATTCCACATTCTTCTACCAAATATATAGTGGTTAAAGGGCGTAATACCGGCTCCTACTGATGAGTCGCCAGTAAGCACAAAACGAATGTGCATGAGATTATACTTTCCGTTCATGCTGCCTTTGGTTTATCCTTCTGGTCACAACTGAACTAATTTGTTACTAGGTTCGCAAAACCTATTACATACTTGCATATATATTAATTCTACGCAACAAACAGTATTTAACTGTAATAATCTAAAAATATTCTGATCAATATTCAACAAACTAATCGTATTCAAAATAGCGTCAAAAGATATAGAGTCAAAAGCTTTTGAGATATCTATAAATACAATTAATGCATCTAACTTATTCTCATCTAATGAAATTACATGTTTCCACATAGAAAGCATATTAGTAGTTGTCGATCTATCTTTCGTAAAGCCATGTTGACATAAATCAAATCAACCGGCAACATACGTTCTAAATGATCTAGTATCAATCGTTCTATTATCTTAAAAAAACGAGGGGATAATAGAGATTAGTCTATAATCAAAATTTCAATGGGGCCAATGTTTAGCATGTCCTAACTGCGCATATTTTGTTTATTATCTGCTCAGTCTCTGTGGGCCCAAGCAAGGATTCTACTTCGTTTTGTAGGCCCAAAATAGGATTAGGTAGCTTCCTAATGGCCTCAAGCTTAGAATAAATCCGTCGCTGCATTTCAGAAGGTAGTTTAACAAAAACTTTCGACAGTTTTTGATGACTGTCATAATCAGAAAACAGGGAGAAAGTGGAGTCTACGCGTATAAAGAATAGTTCATTATCTCCATCCCAAACAGGAACATCAATATCTAAAATTGGACCTGACATTCTAACAACCTTACATGATCTTAAAAGCATAAATTTATAAGCAATATGAAAATGTATAAATATACTTTATCGAATCGCTTACCCACAAACAGCTTCCACAATTGAATGAGCGCAGAACACAACTGAATAAGTTCCTTCACAAAACACGTCACAGTAACTGCTTCCAAAAATTGAAATAATCCGCAATTGAGCCTGTCGAGTACGTACGGTGCAGTTCTGTACGTAGGAAAGTTGAACAGAGGACCAGTTGGCCTTTAACGCCAAATTATTATTATACCCAAAAAAATTAACCAGAAATCCACGAACATTACCCAACAAAATTCCCAAAAACCACGATCATAGTAAAGAAGACGTAAACGCAAAAGTTTATCTACTTTTATCCCAAATAAATGAAAGTCAATTTTATTTATACCAAAATGAACCGAACAATACTAAATATCCTGGCGCGGTGGCCAATTTTGTAAACGCCCCGGCCTCAAGTAAATGCCATACAACGTTACAAACTCGGTTAAGGTGCTATGGATATAGTTATTGTTCTTATAGGCGGCCCTTAACAGGGCCTAGTCGTGCGTTCTCCGGCAAATGCCGAATGTGAAGATGTCCTAGAGCCTTGGGTTGACCCTGGCTGTGGTTCCTTCTTTTGTTGCGTTGTAATCTCGATGTGGAAAACTTCGTTGAAGTTTTGCATTGATTGGCTCGTCTCGCTGGTTGTACCAAAACAAGATGAGTCACGGATGTTGCCAATTGTTTTTGAAACAAATCCAATAACCAGCGTAGATAATGACAGCCGACAGCACACTCACTTAACGCAAAGCAGAAGGCAAATGCGACAACTGATTTGCATGGTAAATTTGCCGTGCTTAAATAGCCATGCCATAGTCTACTTGCACACTATTGGTTAACGGCAAGTTTCGCTTTTTTTCTCATTGGTGCAACGTAAATAAAATTGAATTTAATTTACGCAATATGTCGGCAATTAATTTGTGTCGTTACACCACTTTCCCCTCTGGTGGCCTTCATCCAAAGAGCTTGAATTTCTCAAAATCTAGATATTTTATTAATTCCTTGCTGGCTATGAGTTCGACGAACCGCGGCACCATTTATGTAGGAGTATTCTTGCGGGGTAGCTATCTAGTTCGTGATTCTGTACCATTCCTACATATCCATAGTGGCTCGTATTACTACCCGTGCTCATGATCAGTCTCTGATCTTTTTCGGATGGTTGATGTGAGAAGGCAAAAATAAGTTATGACGCGTATATTGTACACAATTTTGCAAATAGAAATAGAATTCACAGTTAATCCAAATTGGCCATGTGCTGGTCGGCAATAAAAACAAATTTTAACACAAATGAATGTCTTAAACACCAGTCACAGTTAAACGAAATTGTCCGTCTTCTAGACGGCAAAATTTAAAATGAGCTCTGTTTATAAGGAAACATATTTTGCACACAAGCAGTTATTCTTACACAAATGTCTGGATTTAAATAAATACATGCAACCGATTGAAAATACATTTCTTGTCTAGCCTCGCTGAGAGGAGTATTTTTTTCTTTTTTTCAGAGAAGAAAGTGTTGTAATTACACAAATTAATTGCCGACATATTGCGTAAATTAAATTCAATTTTATTTACGTTGCACCAATGAGAAAAAGTGAAACAATAATGTGCAAGTAGACATATATTACTATTGCATGGCTATTTAAGCACGGCAATTTACCATGCAGTTGAGTTATCGCATTTGCCTTCTGCTTTGCGTTACGTGTGCGTGCTGGCGGCTGTCATTACCTACGCTGGTTATTAGATTAGTTTCACCAACAATTGGCAACATCCGTGACTCATCTTGTTGCGGTACAACCAGCGGGACGAGCCAATTAATGCAGAACTTTAACGAAGTTTTCCACATCCAGATTACAACGCAACAACAGAATGAACCACAGCCAGAGTCAACCCAAGGCTATAGGACATCTTCACACTCGGCATTTGCCGGAGAACGCACGACCAGGCGCTGTTAAGGGCCTCCTATCTGAACAATAACTATATCCATAGCGCCGTAACCGAATTTGTAACGTCGTACGGCATTTACTTGAAGCCGGGGCGTTTACAGGTGTCTATATTTTAAAAACAAAACCCTATTAATTAAATTTAAAATTGCAGTTCAAGAAATCTGAATTAAAGCTGCTTAAAACTAACAGAGATTGTTTCTAAAATCACAGTTAAGAGAAATATTGTGTAAAAACAGTGTTAGATTATTTGACTATAAAAAGCACTATATTTGTCAAAATTTAACACCGTTAGGTTGTAACGCGGAGCCGCGTATTACAATTCTATTCTATTAAAAAATGGTAATTTACTTGATGATTCGCTTTCCAGAGTAAATTGAAGTACGCTTATTCGATTCACTAAATTTAAGAATATTAATATTTCATCACAATGGTTCCAGATCATTAATATGTCATCCAAGAAACGTACAATTTTGGTTTCAGTTGATAATTTTCAAAATAATGCATAGACATGTTCGCCATTCGGGCCGATAAGGTTGTCCTATTGGGACAGCACGAATTTGTTTATAAAATTATTTCGAAAATTTAAAATAAGTTGAGGACATTCATATACACAATCTCCAAGGTGTATCAATGTCATTTACTTCCTTCAAGAATTAAAGTGTGATCAACTAAAAAACACTGAAAACAAACCAGAGCTTCAAGAAATGTATATTGGTTTGCATATATATATATATATATATATATATATATATATATATAATATATATATATATGTAATGTATATATATATATATGTGTAATTATAATAATATATATATATATAATATATGTACATTTATTTGTGTCAAAAGTACTAGATATATTAAACAACAAATCAAAGAAATTTAAAATATGAGTAAGTGGAATTGTGACTAGCAAAGTATTTAATAGCAGGGGGAGGGGTTGGGGAGGGGAAAAAGTTATCATTAACATCAAGATAGTTCAATCTGGTGAAAAATAAATATAAGCGAAGTTCCATTTGACTAGACAAGATCAATTGGAGATAGTCCATGAAGTATCAGAGCTTCTAGGTGAATGTGAGATCGAAAAAAAGATGGCGGACCGGAGGTAGACATCGACCGATGGAGTCCATTGTCGTGGAGATTGAGTTGATGGAGCAAAGCATGGACATGGATGGAATCTGCAGGATTGAAGCGAGCGAGTCTTGCAGGGGTCGCAGGCATCCGTAGAACGTGGTTGTGATTGAAAGAAGACCAGGGGGAGTCGATGTCCGAAGCGAACCGTTGGTGGATCGGTAGGGCTGTTGGGTTTCCGGTCCTCCGCTGAAACAAGAAAGAAAGAAAAGAGTTGGATGAGCAAAACGTAGTAGAGTATCCACAACGTGGATATAATGGGGTTAGGAATGGGCTGAGAGGTGGTATTAGTGAATCTAGAAGAAAAGAATAAGACCAGAGAGGTAAAGTGGAAGATTAGATGGCTGCCTGAGGGATTTCGCCCTCCGAAGTTAGTAAAGAGGATAGCCTGGGGTGAAGTAAATGTTATGGATTGAGAAGGAACCAGTTTCGTTTCCAATCGGTCGTATCACAAAGAAGTTTGTTGAAGAAGTACTAATGGGTTGCTATTTTGAATTGGTGCTGGGGTAGGAGCTTTATGTCTGTGGGAAGATCGTTGACGACATTAGTGGCTTTGGAGAAGAGATAGATTTTTTTTAAATATGGTGGGGGTATGGTTAACTTGGATAGAAGAGTTACTAGAACGTGTGGCGTAGTGGTGACTTGATGGGCAAAGTTGGAGAGTGGTAAGCAAGTTGTGATCTCATGGATAAAAAAAATGAGTCGAAGGTGACGGGTGAACCAAAGCAGAAGTAGGTTTGCCGGGAGTAGGCGTTCCCCATAATTTTGGCATTTTTGGAAGACTCGCTTTAGAAATCTGGAGAATACCTGTTCAATATTATACGAGGAGGCGAGGTTGAGAGGACAGTAGAATTCGCTGGCGTAGGAAATGAGGGGCAGAACGTAGACCTTGAATAACGTGAGTTGGAGAGTGGGATTGTTAGTCTTAAAACAGATCAGACGGGCCCATTTGAAGAGTTTGGAGGTAGTGTGTGTAAGGTATAGGGAGAAGTCTAGGGATTTTGAGAAGTGAATGCCAAGATGTTTGGCCGAATCTATTATTTATATATCAAAGGGGTAGTTGGCAACCGGGATAGAGCAGAATGGATCAGAGGAGAGTTTCATTAGGCGAGTTTTGGTGGGAATTATTTTGAGGCCGATTCTGCTGAGCTGCGAGTGGAGCGAGGATAGGAGCTCCGATATAAGGGGTAAGGAGTTGTTGTATGTTGTGGGGTTGCTTAATACGATAAGCATGTCATCCGCATATTTGAACAGCTTGAAAAGGTTGTCTTCAACCTGTATGTGCGCAAGCGTAAGGTTGTAGAGAATGGGACCAAGTACGGAGCCCTGGGGAACACCGGATCGGATATGGGCTGGCCTCGAGTGACTACTGCCAACTTTTAATAATAATAATGATAATAATATTAATTATAATAATAAAAATATTATTTGGAAACAAAGGCCAACAGGCCCAACAGTTGAAATGATGAAGTACAAATCAGAAGTATGATATGTAAAGTTGAATGTAATTGTGACTAGCAAAGTATATAACCATAGGGGAGGAGGGAGTTGAGAAAGATAACTCCTTCCATTAACTTGGTGATAGATCGTTTTGATGGAATGGAGATTCCATTTGACTAGAAAGGGTCGACTAGACAGAAGACAGTCTGCACGCCAGTGTCGCATGCAGGGATCACTGACTTCAGTGGAGCGAGGTTGCGGCTGATAGAAAGCGTGGAGGAACCAGCTTCCGATGACTGTCAGATGGTCCAGTAGACATTTTGAGTTTCCGAATTTTTGCTGAAACACAAAGAAGAGATTTAGTAGAGCAGATTGCGACATAGCAATCAATATTTAGATGCGGTAGAAAGAAAATCAGAATAGAAATGGTATCGATGAGTCATTATTTGACTTTTAGAATCAGAGGCGAATAGTTGAAAGAAGAGGCTAGCCAGAAGAGACTTCACGCTCCCAAACTGCATAATAGCCTATGAAAAAAATAAGTGTTATGGGTTAAGGGGGAACCAGTTGCGGTTCCAATCAGACGTCTCGCATAGGAATTTCTTAAAGACGTGATTGTGAGCCGCCTTTTTTAAATTCGTTATGGGATAAGAGCTTTATTTTCGCGGGACAAGCGTTGAATACACTTGTGGCTTTGGTAAAGAGATAGATTTTATTAAAAATAATGTGAGTGTAGTTGGATTAGATTGAAGAGTTGCATAGTGGTAAAATGGGTGTGCGAAGTTTGATAGTGTTAGGCAGGATGTGATCTTATGAACGGAATAAATGACTCGTAAGTGACGGGTAAACTATAGCGGAAGGTTAGCCAGGAGTAGGCGTTCCCAATAATTCTGGCTGTGAGGGAAGACTCGCTTTAAAAATCTGGAAGAAATCTTTTCGATGGCGTAAGAGGAGGACAAAAAAATTCCCTAGCGTATAATATGAGAGGTAGGACATAGACCTTAAATAATGTGAGTTGGAGAGTGGGATTTTTAGTCTTCAAGCAGATTTAGCAGGCTCACTTGAAGAGTTTGTAGGTAGTATGTTGAAGATGTAGGGAGAAATCCAGCGATTTAGAAAAATAGATACCAAGGTGCTTGGCCCAGTCAATTAATTCAATATCAAAGGGACAACTTTTATCTGGGAGGGAACAGAATGGGTCAGAAATAAATTTCATCAAACGAGTCTTATCGGGGTTTAATTTAATACCGATTATGCTAAACTGCAAGTGTAACGAAGGTAACAGCTGAGCGATAAGGAGTAGAGAGAAGTTGGATTCTGAAGACTTGATGAATACAATTACCAAGTCATCTGAATATTTGAATAGCTTGAATAGGTTGTCCTCAACCTGAACTTGAACTAGTGTTAGGTTGAATAGTATAGGAGCACGTACGGAGACCTGGGGAACTCCAGATCGGATAAAGACTGACCTCGAGTGACTATTTCCGACTTTTACAGTTGTGTAACGGTGTCGGAGATAATAACTGATAAGATTGAGGACTTTTTCACTAATACCAATGCTTAATAAGATGGATTTAATTGCCCAAAATGACAATGAATCAAAAGCTTTGGATATTTCTAGGAAGAGTAGAGTGCGTTCATAACCTTTGTAAATAGAGGATTAGCAGTTATTAAGAACACTGACTAAGTTCGAGGAAGAGGAGCGGCAATTCAGGAAGCCAGGTTGATCATTGATGACGTAGAAGTTATCCCGAGACTTAAAGAAATGGTTGATTAAGTTGTATAAGACCCTTTCGAAGATTTTAGTGAAAGAGAGGACGATAGGTATAGTGCGGAGATCTTTGAATAAGGAGATTGACGATGTGTCATTTTTTGGGGTAGAAAAAATCGTCGGATTAAACCATTCCGGAAGAAGATAGGTAGTTTCGAGGTATTAGTTGATAATATCGGCGAGCAGGGAGAAGAGATTCCAGCCAAGAAATGCAACCATCCTGACAGAGACACCGTACTGATCAAATTGGTGTTTAGATTTTGAAATTGATTGCTTGAACGACGGAGACCGGCAAAATAATAAACCAACGTAGGTTCTCAGCGTCTCCGTTGTCAAGCATCTCGGTGGGCGGAATGGGAATAGAGGAGTCTAGAAGATAATTTAGATAATCGTCGGCAAAGCTGTAGTCGTCCGAACGAGAGAAGTTTATTTGAGGTATTGGACATTTTAGTAATTGGTGTTTGATGACTGAGAACTTTTCCCGGGATTTAGGTGCTGTGCGGATGCGTCTCTCGATGTTGAGCGCTTGTTTGTTGATAACCTGCTTAATGTGCTCATCGATACATCGGAGTGCAAGAGCGCGAACAAGTGATGATGTGCGTAATCTAGAGTTGCATGCAAGATTGACGCGTGCTTTAAACAGGGTTTTCAACTTGGTCGTCGCTTGTATGTGCTGAATAATTGTGGCAGAATTAAAGTGGGAGGATAAGACGTTATGGATATCAGAAAAAATGAGAAGAGGTTGTCTGGGAGAATAAGATCCCTCCAGTCGACGGCGTCACAGGGTCGACTTAACTCTTCCCAGTCTTTGAATCGCCTGAATGACTGAATGGTCTCTCTTGGTTTATAGGATAGGAGAGGAATATAGAAAGACATCTGGCAATGATCGAGATTAGGGAATTTCTCCCGATAACGGACAATGGTCACATCTTTGTTGGAGAGGACACAATTAAGCTGGTTGTTCCCTCGGATAGGAAATGGCACAAATTGATTTAGTTGGTTGTCCGCAAAGAGCCGAAGTAACAGCTGATTTTCTTAAGTTAGAATTTGTCTGTTAGCCAGAGTGAAGTTAAGGTCGCCCACAAGGAAGTATCGATCAGAGTATTAGGAAAATTAGTGGACATTAGTTGAGTCACGAATAGCCTGGGTGGTATCGGTGTGGTTGGAGGAGGAAGTTGTGCGGGAAGAATCGATGGCTTGCGGGATCGTGATGGTCTTTTGTTTTATCGGTTTCCGGACCTCTGCACCGGTCGTGATAACGACTTGATTTAATGATTTGTTACTGGCCCTGGAGATCGGAGGAAGATGGCCTTTGTTAGGGATCTTTAAGTGGCGTGGTCGGCCACGATGATGCGGTAAAGCTTGCGCTTGTTTGGCAGGAATGGTCTCACTGTTTGAGCTAGACGTGAAGGGGAGCCTTTCAAATCGAAAGGTAGTTATCATGATGGGTCCAGAGGAAGGAGCATCACAGAGGATGCCTCTGTATAATGACCGGAGTTTCTTTGGGTTACTCAAGCCAGAATAGGAATGTCTAGTTTTAGGAGAGGGGGCGGTGTCTGGCGCAGAGGTCCGAGCTTGTTCTGCGGTTCTTTGTAGAAAAGTGAAATCACGCTTTAATTTGACTTTGCCCGTCGATATTAAGGGTGATCGAGATTTAAGTTGACTGAGTTCGGCTTTAGACAGCTTTTTGTGGGAAAAGACCACAAAAGCACGACATTTGCCACGGGAGACCACTTTGAGTTGAAGGAAGTTGTCTCCCAAATGACTGACTTAATCTGAAGCCCGGTCATCCTTAGAGAGTGGGGAGTGTTGAGACCAAAGTAAGAGGCTGCGTTTACTGTGATTTCGTAAAGCAACCTCCCTACAACACCGTTCAAGAAATCATCAGCTTGACACAACAAGATAGAGAGAGAGAGAGAACTTCATCATCATGCACAGCCATACAATAGCCAAAATTGACTTATGTTTCACTGCGATAAGAAGCGAACAAATTAATTCGTATTTTTCGTGGTTATGTAGAGGCTCCTAACCTATTCGTGTCTGAG
>JAQBSW010014485.1:0-11563 GCA_029291075.1 Eudiplozoon nipponicum
GGAATGTGCAGCCGTTTCTGAGGCAATAGCGTGTGGAGTGGCCATAGCTGCGGTGATTCGGACACCACTCCGCCGGTAACTGTGGAACTGTGGCCCGGCCTCTCGACGTCGACCTCCTGGCGCTATTTCGGGACGGTGGTCGACGCTGGTCACGCCTGCTCTGGTCGCGTCTATTATGGACGGCATCGACTGAGGCCGAATTTGGCCTGACGGTGAGGTTCTCGAGCAGGCTGATGAGGCGCTCATTGGTGACATTTGTTCCGGCTGATGATGCGGTGGATTGGGATTCGGACAGTCGTGAGGTGATGTAACCTTTCTCTGAGGCAGGTGAGCTGTAGTGGTGTTTCTTCCACCACTTGTCTAGACGTGCCGGCAGAACGTCGTCTTGCACTTCGACGGATTCGCGCAGGAACGTGGCCATCTCTTGGAGTGCCGGAGGGAGCTTCTGTATGAATAGTCGCATTAAGATTTCCTTGGGCAGGTTGAATTCCAAGGCTTTCTGCTCCATCTCCCTAAATAGCTCAGAAGGCGTGCGGCTACCTAGGGACATCTGGCTCATCAATTCTGTAAGCCTGTCTTCTCGATCTGGTGTCAAGCGCTGCTTGACGGCGCGTTGCAGGCTCTGCCATGGCTGCGCACATGTTCCCTCAGTGTATTGATGCAGGATGTCTTTAAGTCCGCGTCTGAAAGACATTGGGATTGTCTCCCAAGCCCTCAAAAATATTGAACCCTCGTCTGTTATATTGGACACCTTGGCCAATAAAGTAACATCGTCGACCCACTCGTCAAGGTAGTCTGGATCGAATTGGCATATTTTGTACTGTGTCCATGTGTTGGTGCGGCCTGTTGCTGGGCTCACCACCGGGCTTCCTGCATTTCCTGAACTGGACGTCATCTTATGTGTGTGAGTGTTGTCGAGAATAGATGGCAGTGTTACATCGTCCTCACCCGTCATCGTGCGGCTGTCTTCGAGCATTGTGATCTCGAGAGGGTGTTTTGCTGTGATTTGTGTCTTAGGATTTACTTTCTTTTGTGGCATTCATCCAAAGTGCTTGAAGTTCTCAAAAGCTAGATGCTGATTAATTCTTTGTTGGCTGTGAGTTCGACGAAACGGGGCACCATTTATGTAGGATGTTTTGTAGCTAATGTAAGAGGTTCTGCGAGCTAGTTGTCTATTTAGTGCAATATCTCCTCCTATATATTCATGGTAGCTGTTATTAGCATCCGCGTTCATTAATCAGTCCCATTTTCCGAAGGGTGATGTGAGAAAACTCATCCATTTTCAGACGTTTATTGCAAATGGTGTAGCTAAGCATGAATCAATTCACAGTTAAACAAAACGGACCGTGCTCTAGACGGCAACAAAACAATATATTGTCAACACAATTGAATGTCTTATACACAAGTAATTATCAGGAACACAAACGTCTGAATCGTGATGAATACATGTAAATAATTGAAAATATATGATGATATAAATCCAGATTGATTAGCAATTTAGTTTAAAGTCACTGGTAAATATTGTCACTGATAATTGATGGATAAAAATCGTGTAAAAACCGTCATAAAAAACATCACAAATAATTATTCCACTGTTTGCTAGGTTTTGAATGATAAAATACAAAAATCCATTGAACTATAGAGTTTCGGATAAAAGATTGAGAAACACCTGATGTCATGATTAGTGGAATCATAACTGAACTGTTAGTAGTTGTGTAAAAAATGGTTAAGGCCAGTAAACTAAGTAAATCCAATGTTTGAACTCAGAGACAAATAAATCCTCCACGAAATCACACTGTCATGAGTTGTGTAGACTTTGCGTCCCAAGATACTTGATAGTACGATTTCTGCAGATCTAGCGTAGTGTAAAACTCATACCCCATTATACCCCGGAACAAATAATTATAGGTTCGGTAAAGCATATGAATTATCTTTTGTTAAAAAATTTAATAGACGATAATTACCAAAAAATCTCCATTTTCCAAGTTCAAGTTTGGGAACTACCACTATTAGAGATGCAAATTTGGAATTTGAACGTCTACAAATTAATTCTACCTATAACTGCTTAAATTCTGTAATGAAAATTTGCTATTTATGTTTAGCCAATGGTTGAGCCCTCAGAAAACAAGTTAATGATGTCATCAACTCGATTTGGTGTTCTAAGCCTGTCCTCAGCACATTACGCTTAGCATTAAAAGGAAGAAACATGGTCAGGTGTATTTCGATGTATTCTGCCAAGTCATCGGCGACGACGCGTCTAGGCAATCTCGCTGACCTAACTACTGAGGTTCCAGTCTCAGTATAAATCACTAACCCCGTGCCTTGTGAAATGGTCCTTATCTTGAGATCTAAAGCGAGGTTAAATTTGATTAAAAAATTCATCCAAATGATGTTCTCTCTTACTTCAGCGACCCAAAAATTCCACGTGAATGAAGATTTCTACCCCAATGTCACTAACATTTCTTTAACGTTCTTAATTTACACCACATCGAATCGAATTATGCTCACCTCGGCACCCGTATCTATTTAAAATTTTAATTCACTGAGTTTATCCTCTATGACTAGCTTGTTGGTGTTATAGACAGGAACATCCTCAAGAAATTCCTTTATCCGTAGTCTAACAGATTTAAAGACTGCACTATTGCGCATATCTCCCATCAGATCTCTTGATGGTTTTAGGATGTCTCGTTTATGAGCCTTTCATATGCAAACCCCCTCAGCTCCTACTAGTGGGGGTTCAACTGGTTTACGGTGAGTTACGCCAGGCCACAGGACGAATATTACTTTTCCATCGGGTACAACCCACCCATGGAAAGTTTCATCCCTCGCCATGAAACCTTCCAAGCTCAACATACCTACGATACGAAATGCACCACGCGCGAGGTCCTTGATCTACGTCACGCGATTCGCCTCTGCAATGGTGTAAGTTTGCCTTTGACGACGACCTTGTGTTTCACCAAACACATATCTCGTCGTAAAGTACTAAATTCCGTCTCCAAATTCAATCGTCTTTTTCAGATGTGTTGGAGTTGCTGCTCAAGTTACGAGATTGTTATTGCTGCATACATCTTTGGTTCCTGCTCTCGGTACACTTTTTCTAATCCTTCGAGCGTATTTGGCCATTCTTGTTCTAATTTATCATATACATCAAGAGTGGCTTTTAATCTAGCAGGCAACTCTGCTATGAATACACAGTTTAGAACTTCTTGAGAGATATCATGCCCGATAGATTTGGCGAAGTGCCTTCACAAAATTCCGATGGAAGTTGATATCCCAACTTTTCCTGACGAAATAAGTCAGTCATCTGCTCTATCCTTTCGAGTTCATATCATCGATGAAGCTCTTCCACTAGAAGTTCAAATGCATTTACAGTTTCATTTTACGTAACAAATTTTCTGAATCTAAACAAACTCAAAAGAACACCTCAGGCCAAGGAAAATATTTCTGTAGTGTCGAATAATATTCTTAGTTAAATATAAAAATTTGCATCTTCGATCCATACAGAAAAGTTGTCTGGTCTGTATATGGTAAGCTTAACATTGCCATCCATGAAATTGCGTCTAAAACGATCATTTAAAGCACATCTCTCACCATAAAGGATCCTTGCGCGTTCACCATCTTCTGTAGAGGCCCTTTGGTCACTACCATAAGAGAACTTCTGAGCTGCCAGGCTGGGATAATCCATATATGCGGTATGATCATCTAATTTTGAATAACTGAAACCCTTATAACTATCTTTTAAACTACATTTCTTAAGTCCTCCTGCTAATTGCTCTGTGACCTCAATTATTTCATTGTTAGCCATAGTGTTAAAATAAGATTTATTACAATATATTTATTATGACAATAAGTGTGCTCACCGTTTCGATAAAGACCGCCGATTATAGAATGAATTTATGGAGACCTTGAAAAAAATCATCCACGTCAATTACCTGAAGCAAATTTGAGATCCTTTCCGTAAAGTAAATTGAGAACAATATTTTCCTTACAAACTTCAACACTTTATTCGCAAGGTGTCTCAAGCCAGAAGCATGCAACTCGAAATCTCATCAAGACTTTTATCTTAATCGCCAAAGGCAAGTCCAAATCTTAAACAATGTGTACAAAGGAAAATTCCAAAAGAATACAATATTTTTTAAAAACACAACATTGTTCTATAAAAACAGCGATAACATTAAATGTCCAAAGATAAAATTTGATTTATTTTTAATTGAGGAGTTAATTGATCTCAAACAAATTAATTAACCTGTAGAGGCCCCTTGGTCACTACCATAAGAGAGCTTCTGTGAAACCAGGCGTGGATAATCCATATATGCGGTATGATCATCTAATTTGGAACACTTTAATTCCTCAGATCTATACTTTAAGCTACATTTCCTAAGTCCTCTTCAGTCTCCTCTTCCGTCCAGGTAATTTGTGGAATGCAGCGACTCAGTGCCACACTTTCTACTGTGCCATTTACTTGAAAATATATTATTATTTTGCCGTTTAGATCATGGTCAATTTGGACTAACAGTGAATTATAATTTACTTTACAACATTGTGTACAATATACGTATGATGATTCGACTTAGCCTTCTCACATCAAGACAACTTGGAGCTTCTATTTCAAGACCTCCATGTTATCTCAATGGCTCTCTATAAAAAAGTTCTGCTATGGTGTAGTGTGTCTTGTGGTCATTGTAAGAGGTTTTGCGGGGTAGCAATTAATTTAACGATGCTATACCATTCCTACATATGCATCGTAGCTGATGTTGAAGACCGTTCTTATGATCTGTCTCAGACGTATTTCCAACGGGTGATGTGAGAAGGCTAAGTCGAATCATCATACGTATATTGTACACAATGTTGCAAAGGAAATTAAAATTCACTGTTAGTCCAAATTGGCCGTGCTCTAGACGGCAACAAAATAATATATTTTCAAGTAAATGACACAGTAGAAAGTGCTGCACTGAGTCGCTGCATTCCACAGTTTACCTGGACGGAAGAGGAGACCGGAGAACGATACCCACCGAAGTATCAAGAAGCTGATGAAAGGCATGACTCAAAATGTGTGAAAAAAGAATAGCTAGATAAATGTGAAAAAGGAGTGAAGAATAAACCTAAGGCTACTGAGGAAAGAAATCGTCGCAATAGGATAGTGAAACCTAGCAAAGTACCAGAATTACATGTTGAAACTCGTTCTGGAAGAGTCATTAAGAAGCCGAAGAATGAAGACTTTGTGATGTATGACAAAACGTCTTAAACATGAGGTGTATGTGGAGGTTAAATAATCTGTTGGAGATCAAATAACTCCTAATATAAAAATAAATCAAATTTTATTTTTGGACATTTGATGTTATCGCTGGTTTCATAAAACAATGTTTTGTTTTTAAAATAATATTGCTATGTTTTTGGTATTTTCCTTTGTACATAATTTTGTGGATTTTGACTTTTCTTTGGTGATTTTTGTATAATAGGGTCCGGTTGAGATTTTGAGTTGTGTGGCACACTTTGCCGCGTGGTTCTGTTTTGAGAAACTTTGCTAATAAAGTATTGAAATTTGCAAAAAAATATTACTCTTAATTTAATTTTCGAGAAGGATCTCAAATTTACATCATGTAATTGGTGTGAATATTTGCTTTTAAAGCCTCCATAATTTCATTCGATCATCTGCGGTATTCAGCGTGTCGGTGAGCAAACTTACTGTTAAAATATATATTGCAAGAAACCTTATTTTAATATTATGGCCAGTTTTGAAAATATGGTGGATACAGATTAATTAGCAGGAGGACTTAGGGAATGTAGCTTAAAAGATAGATCTGAGGAATTTAAGTGTTCCAAATTACAAGATCATACCGCATATATGGATTATCCACACCTGGTTTCACAGGAGCTCTCTTATGTTAGTGACCAATGGGCCTCTACACGTTAATTAATTTGTTGGAGATCAATTAACTCTTCATATAAAAATAAATCAAATTTTATTTTTGGACATTTGATGTTATCGCTGGTTTTATAGAACAATGTTGTGTTTTTAAAAAATATTGTATTCTTTCGGAATTTTCCTTTGTACACATTGTTGAAGGTTTTGATTTGTCTTTGATGATTAAGATAAAAGTCTTGTTTAGAGTTTGAATTGCATGGTTCTGGCTTGAGACACCTTGCGAATAAAGTGTTGAAGTTTGTAAGGCAAAATATTATTCTCAATTTACTTTGCGGAAAGGATCTCAAATTTGCTTCAGGTAATTGACGTGGATGATTTTTTTCAAGGTCTCCATAAATTCATTCTATCATCTGCAGTCTTTAGCGAAACGGTGAGCATACTTATTGTCATAATAAATATATTGTAATAAATCTTATTTTAACACTATGGCTAACAATGAAATAATTGAGGTCACAGAGCAATTAGCAGGAGGACTTAAGAAATGTAGTTTAAAAGATAGTTATAAGGGTTTCAGTTATTCATAATTAGATGATCATACCGCATATATGGATTATCCCAGCCTGGCAGCTCAGAAGTTCTCTTATGGTAGTTACCAAAGGGCCTCTACAGAAGATAGCGAACGCGCAAGGATCCTTTATGGTGAGAGATGTGCTTTAAATGATCGTTTTAGACGCAATTTCATGGATGGCAATGTTAAGCTTACCATATACAGACCAGACAACTATTCTGAATGGATCGAAAATGCTAATTTTTTTGTTAGTGATATTGGGGTAGAAATCGTCATTCACATGGAATTTTCGGGTCGCTGAAGTAAGAGAGAACATCATTTGGATGAATTTTTTAATCAAATTTAACCTCGCTTTAGATCTCAAGATAAGGACCATTTCACAAGGCACGGGGTTAGTGATTTATACTGAGACTGGAACCTCAGTAGTTAGGTCAGTGAGATTGCCTAGACGCGTCGTCGCCGATGACTTGGCAGAATACATCGAAATACACCTGACCCTGTTTCTACCTTTTAATGCTAAGCGTAATGTGCTGAGGACAGGCTTAGAACACCAAATCGAGTTGATGACATCATTAACTTGTTTTCTGAAGGCTCAACCATTGGCTAAACATAAATAGCAAATTTCCATTGCAGAATTTAAGCAGTTATAGGTAGAATTAATTTGTAGACGTTCAAATTCCAAATTTGCATCTCTAATAGTGGTAGTTCCCAAACTTGTACTTGGAAAATGGAGATTTTTTGATAATTATCGTCTATTAAATTTTGTAACAAAAGATAATTCATATGCTTTACCGAACCTATAATTATTTGTTCCGGGGTATAATGGGGTATGTGTTTTACACTACGCTAGATCTGCAGAAATCTTACTATCAAGTATCTTGGGACGCAAAGTCTACACAACTCATGACAGTGTGATTTCGTGGACGAGGATCGCATGAATTTTTGTGTATGCCATTTGTTCCGAAGAAAGCAAATGAGACATTCCAGCGTCTGATGGAGGAGTATCTTTAGTGCTGTTCATTTGCTAGTTTGTATATAGATGACATCATTTTATGATATCAATCTAGGGTAGGATACCGGGAGCTTTGGAAGCAGTGTTATCTAGGCTGGAACATTATTAGTTATTAGTGAAGCCAGATAATTGTAGGAATGGTTACTCAACTGTTAAATTTCTTGGACACTCCATTTCCAAGGACGGAATTAAACCCTTGAAAGATAAGGTCAAAGCGATCAGAGATGTGTCAGAACTCAGTATTGTATGCGAATTGAATAGAGTTATGAGGGTGATTAATTATAATCGTCGTTTTATGCCAGGTTTAACTAGAAATTTAGGTTCGTTAACTTGATATTTAGTTCGTGAACAAAGCACGATCCAGAAGTCCTGACCTATTAATTTTAGCCAAGTCGACAAGGAGAAATTCCACAGGGCCAAAGACCTGTTAAGCTAAATCACCACATTAGCAACTGTGGACTAGACTAAGCCATTTGTGCTGGTCACAGATGCCTCCGATGTAGCCATAGAGACAGTGTTATATAAGAGAGATTATGGTATGGTAAAGCCAATAGGATTCTATAGCCCTAAACTGCAAGATCGTAAAAAGCGATGTGACTCGCTTGAAAAGGAGTTTCTAGCTGTTTATGCTGCTGTGCTACATTTTGAGCACTACTTGAATAAACATCAGTTCATATTATTGACTAATCATAATCCGTTGATAAGTATTCAATGGAACAGAGACAAGCTGAATTATTATTGACGGGTGAATTCACAAATAATGCGACTCGCACAATTTGATTTTACCATCTCTAATATCTCAGGAAAAGAATATGTGGTGGCTGATATTATCAGCAGATCAAACGTATGAGATGTATATTTGGTCTGTTCGAAGTCAATCGTTGGTTCTATTGAATTTTTAAATGATTTTACCCAGCAATTTGTGGAGGCACAGGTGGTTGATCCTTTAGTAGCTGTGTTGGCTAAGAAGTCAGTTCATAGACGCACGAAATTTGGAGATAAGCGTTTACTATGTGAAATCTACATGAGCTAAACTAAACCCTATGTATCATTAGAATTATGATATAAGGCTATTCAGAAACTTGGTAAACATTGATAAATTCCGTCCTATGACCAATTTTAACATTAGTTTTTTAAAATATTAATCATCAACTATACAAAATCAGGTATCTAGTGTAATGCTATTCTCAGGGAAATTAATATTTTTGAATCAATTGGGAAGATGATTTCGAGATCATCAGCGATTTTGCATATTTGTCAATAAAGAACTTTTTTCAGTAAATCTGCGAATATGAACTTAAATGGTATCGACCCCAAGCTTTATCATTGCGGTCTTCTAGGCGTAACGTTTAGCAATCTTTCAATTCATTTACTTAAATAATCATGCTCCTATTTAAGAAATAATAGATAAGAAATTAAAAGGTAATCGCATTAACATTTCATCAGCTAATTACCTTAAAATTTGCCTAAAATTATATCGATTGAAGAGCTTTACAGACAGTTAGTGCATCAGTTATCTTCTTATCCAGTGTTACTACATATTTCCACATGGATAGAATGTTCGTTATTGCTGATCGATCTTTCGTAAAAGCGTATTAGCATGAATAAAAATCAGCTTGAAAATGGATTCCAAATGATTTAGTCTTAATCGTTCAACTATCTTTTAAAATCAAACGATATTATAGTGTAGGAGGATTTGTAGTTATAGTAATAGGTTTTGCGGGGTAGCTGTCTATTTAGTACTGATTTCCTACATTTTCATGGTGGCTGTTGTCACCACCCGTTCCATGATCAGTCCCTGATATTTTTCCGATGGGTGAAGTAAGAAGACTCATCCGTTTTCAGACGTTTATTGGAGGTTATGTTGAAAAACATGAATCCATTCACAGTTAAACAAAATGGACCGTGTTCTAGACGGAAACTAAATGATATATTATTATAATCAAGTTTGTGGTCTTGATATAAACGCCTGACCCATCAATTACTTACATATGTCAGTATAAACTAAGAATTGTATAGTGTAGAAAAGGCAATTCATCCAGAAGATAGATATATTGTCAATACAATTAAATGTAAACACAATCGACTGAATCGTGAGGAATTCCTGTAAATGGTTGAAGGAGTTCGATGATATAAATCCAGATTGATTAGCAATTTAGTTTAAAGTCACTGGTAATGTATGAGAAGAAATACAGTAAATATTGTCACTGATAATTGCTGGATAAAAATCGTGTAAAAACTGTTATGATTAAGCACCACAAATAAAAACATAAATCCAATGAACTATAGAAGTTTGGGAAAGTGATTGAGAAACATCTGATGTCCTGATGCGTAGAATCATATCTAAACTGTTAGTAGTAGTGTAAACTGTAGTTTATGCATGAAATAAAAATAAATCAGATGTTTGAACACAAAGGCACTATAATCCACCGCATGTTACCTGCATATTGCGCGCGGGTGTGTTAACGCCTCAGCTTCAAGTAAATGCCATACGACGTTACAAACTCGGTTAGAGTGCCATAAAATAAAGAGTTAGTACTGTTGGAGGGCCCTTAACAGGTCCGGTCTTGCGTTCTCTGGCAAATGCCGAGAAGGTCCGTAAGTGTGATGTCGTCCAGAAGTACTCCTAGACTCTTGTGACAAGCTTGGGTTGACTTGGGTTGTTGTTCCTTCTGTTCTGGCGTTGGAATCTCGCTGAGTAACTCCGTTAAAGTTCTGCAGTCGGAGACACGCAGAGCAGAAGGTAAAAGCGACAACTGAATTGCACGGTAAATTCACCGTGCTTAAATGACCATGTAATAGCCATATATGGCTACTTGCACATTATTAGTTAACGGCAGGTTTCGCTTTATTCTCATTGGTGAAGCGTAAATCGAATTAAATTTAATTTACGCAATATGTCGGCAATTTCTTGTGTCGCTACAGTTGTGTATATTTATTAAACAAAACCCTATTAATTACAATTAAATTTGCAGTTCAAGAAATCTCAAATAAAACTGCTTGCTTGGTTTCTGTTGGCCCCAGCAATGACTCTACTTCATTTTGTATACCCAAAATAAGATTAGGTAGCTTCCTAATGGCCTCAAGCTTAGGATAAATCCGTCGTTGCAATTCAGAAGGTAGTTTAGCAAAAATCTTTGACAGTTTTTGATGACTGTCATAATCTGGAAACGGGAAGAAAGCGGAGTCTTCGCGCATAAAGAAAAGTTCACAATCTCCATCCCAAACAGGAACATCAATATCTAAAATTGGACCTGATATTCTAACAATTTTACGGGACTTAAAAGCATAGATTTATAAGAAAGATGAAAATGTATAAATATACTTTAAACGAAACGCTTACCCACTAACAGCTTCCGCAGCTGAAAGAAAATCTTCCGCAGTTGAATCTGCCCAGTACGTCCAGTCAATGTTTGTTCACAGTTTTGTACGTAGATACTAACAGCTTCCAAAATTGAAATCTTCCGCAGTTGAATCTGTCAAACACGTACGGTACAGTTTTGTACGTAGGAAAATTGAATAGAACATATAACCAAAAAAATTCCCCAGAAGACCACGACTTTAGATAGAACATATATACCTAACAAAATTCCCAGAAGACCACGACTTTAGATAGAACATATATATCCAACAAAGTTCCCAGAAAACCGCGACTTTTAGAGAGAACATAAGTAAATTCCCAGAAAACCATGACCAGAGTAAAAAAACTTATACGCAAGTGCTAATCAATTTTTATCAAAAATAAATGAAAAAGAAAGTTAATTTTATTTATACCAAAAAAGCAGTACAGTACTCAGTATCCTGGCGCGGTCGCCAATTTTGTAAACGCCCCAGCTTCAAGTAAATGCCGTACGACGTTACAAACTCGGTTAGAGTGCCATAAAATAAAGAGTTAGTACTGTTGGGGGCCCTTAACAGGGCCGGTCTTGCGTTCTCTGGCAAATGCCGAGAAGGTCCGTAAGTGTGATGTCGTCCAGAAGTACTCCTAGACTCTTGTGACCAGCTCGGGTTGACTTGGGTTGTGGTTCCGTCTGTTGTGGTGTTGGAATCTCGCTGAGTAACTCCGTTGAAGTACTGCAGTAATTGGCTCGTCTCTCTAGTTGTACAGAAACAAGAT
>JAQBSW010014486.1:0-11561 GCA_029291075.1 Eudiplozoon nipponicum
TATTAATCTATAGTCATCAATTTGTATGCACGTATGTATGATTAATAAAAAATAAATGTATATATATACAAATTTATAATAGGATTAGTGCCTCTATCAGGAATGTAACCTTGATTTAATTAATTATTATCACCGTTCGCGTAACCAATAATCGTTCATTTATATAAATAAATATAATTTTGGATAACAAGTAAATAGTATAGAAGAACGTAGTGCTAGTTAAAAATGATCATGAAAAAATATAAAAAAACGCTTAATCAGAGAATCATTTTGAGTTCATGTATATATTTCCTCTGCATGATAAACGGTAGAGAGAGCAAATTGCCAATGACGGCTTCGCTAATGCGCAGTTTAAGTAATTGCCTAATTTAAATAATATTCGGAACGTCAACCAGTTTCTAGTTTGATTTCATGAAGTAGTGTGTTCAGCTATTATATAATTATTGTTTCCATTTACAAGTTTTGCTACAAAAAACATTCTTTTGTCTTCGCATTTTTATTAATGAGACAAAGCTTCAGGAAAAGGCGTTCGATCACCTTGTTCGATTAAAGTTTACTAAACCTTTGCTATAAAGTCATATTAATTTAATTGCGTTTAAAAAGCTAAACATTTTTTCCCTACTTTACACCCTCTTTAAAAGTAAAGCTAGCATTTACAGTCGTTTGTTTGAGCGCGGATTCACGAAATTATAGTTGCTAATTGTACTATGTGTTTTATTCAGCAAGTATTTAGTGAAATCCGTTAACATAAAAGTGGTAATACGCACAGCTATCTCGTGGCATAGCAAATATTCCGATTAGGTTACTTTTTTCTTTTGGACAAATGTCGATTACAAGCTGTGATAAAAAAATCTATTGTTAAAGTGTATTCAAACAGTCATGAGGTTAAATCGAGAATTTCGGAATTATGCCTATGTGTATGTATCCGCACGTAGGCATCTGGATGTGATTTCTGCCTTCCAAACTTTGTGGCATAATGTAAACATGTAATCCAATTGAATCATCGCTGCTTTTCTAAATTTGCTTAATCAAGAACAAGTATATCACCGTGGCCGTGGTACCTGACGTAATAATACCATTTTAAACTTTGTTTATTCTTGTTTGTACAGTGAAGTTACACGTTAGTTTTGGTAGATCAAACTTACTGATAATAACATGTTTATGGATTAAAGAATAATTTTGAATCGACGAATGTTATCATATTTCGCACAAGCTTTGCATATTTACTGACGAAATTACCGTATATGTACTACATTTTTGGGCCAAGCAAAACACAAATTGTTACAATTTGCGTGCCATCTTTTTATTCATTTTCATTCGTGAAACGGTTTGTATTGGTTTTATTTGAAATTACATCGCCAAATTTTGGTCGTTTTATTCTAGCATGCATAAATTGTTTTAAATAAATTGCGTCTATTCACGAACGGAACTTCTGAAGTTATCAAACTATCCATCCATCAAGGTTTACTTGGTCGTAATTTAAAATAAATTTTAGACGTATTTATGCCATTTTAAGTGCATCCTTCTGAAGAGTTTAGAGGAAATATTTAATCATTAAACTATATAAGTCGATAATTTCAACCAGCACACATAATATTTTCCCATCGACGTATATTTCATTTGATTGATTTTTCGGAAAATGCGGGAATGAAAAAAATTGACAGGTAAGTAATTGAAATTTGTGAATGTGCGGATATGCAACGATGACAGCGATGGATACATTCACCTAAATCTGTATTTGTCAAAGTTGAAAATCATCATCATTACACGTTATTGATTTTTGTTAGAATTGCATTTTTAAAGTGAAAACGCGTTTGCCGATTTTATTTAATAGATACCTTTTCTAATCAAGTGATGGCTTAGAAATGCTCTGTGTGAGTGTCGGGAGACGACTGAATTTTTCAAAGTTTTCTTTGAAGGTTTTTTTGCAAAAAAGCACTATATTTTCGCCCATGCTGAGCCCATTTAACAACTAAATTTTGTAAATCGATTTTTAGCTGATTCAAGGTTTGGTTAATGAGTAATGGCCAAATCAAGGACTGAATTTGTGTTACCAAACGAAGATTCTTCATTAATTCATGCATTATAAAACCGTTCATATTCATTGCCAAACAAATGTGCATTACGAAGTCTTGAGGCCGATACACTGCAGGGCTTTTGCCCAACATATTTGTTTTAGGTGTATTTTCATGTACTTTTTTCTAATTAGTTAAGCAAACATTTGGCACGCTAAATCAAAAGATAAATCCAACCAGTGTTATTTTAACTTATGCCGTGGAAAAAACTTTCTATTCAACAGATCATTTTTTAAATTCGTTTTGGAAAAATAGCCACAAGTAATATATACTGCCAAGAAGACCTCACGAAGCAAACCTACTTGCTCATACAATTCGTTATCCACTGCGTTTATTTAAAAAAAACTTATCCGTTTCAAGACTTTGTACATTTCTTAAAGCAACTTACTAATCGAAAAAAATGCAAAGAAATATTATTTTTGTATCATTTTAGATCATTAAATTACTTGTTCGGTAAGGTTTTCGCTCAAGTAAAATATAATGGTCAAACTTGAAAAACGTGTGACGAGCGTATCTTGATGCGTTCTTGTTAAAATGATTTAAACAGATCTAAAAAAGTCCTCAAAATTGCATAGCTTATGCAATGCTGGCAGCTACATTCCACAATCTTTTATGTCTCCGGGGCATAACTAGAGCAGATTAAAACTTGGCTTAACGAAATTGTAATTGATGTATTGTAGAATAACTGGAAGCTAAAGATTCTGGAAACCTCTGTTTAATCGGATCTGTTCATTGTCATTATTATCCACGTTGGAGGAATTCGTTGACGAATGTCAACAGGAAACCACGAAGAAAATTGTAAGCTTCAGTGAGGAATGGAATCACTCTGAGCTCAATAAATATCTACTAGTATCTCAACTTTCTCTCTCATCAACACAATAGCATCGTCCAGCTATTGGAATTTAGATAAGTTCCCAATTAAAACAAAATCGGTCTACTAGATGAATTGCATTTATTCACTAATAAATCATATTCTATACTGATAAATGTATGTATTTATTGGGTCAGGATTTTATATCGAGATCGCAAACTTGAGTATAGTAATTGCTATCAACGTTCGCGCAACCAATGTACATTTCTTTATATAACTGTTCATTTCAAAATCAATTACCCATGTAGAGTGGTGTCTGTTCAATAATGACTGATTGGAGATGGTTAATTGGAAATTTGTGTCTAAATGGATGTCATATGAGCTTCACCTAAAAGAGAAAAAACTAACCGAGTTACATTAGTTAGTATATGATTGCAAATTTTGTGTAGTGTGCGGCATGGTAGCTCAGTGATTAAAGCAACAGATTTGAAGCACACGTGCCTGGGCTTCAGCCGTATTCGCGACAAATTCTTGCCAGTATGTGATGAGTTCTCGATAAAGACGAAATCGGTCTACTAAATGAATTGCCTTTATACACCATACAATTCTTAGTCTATACTGACATATGCATGTACTTAATATGTCAGGTGTTTATATCAAAAACATAAACCTTGATTATAGGAATTTTTATCACCGCCCACGCAAAAAATATACGTTCCATTTAATTATTTGTTTATTAAGGACTTCGCTAATATTAAATTTTGTGGTTAAAATTGAACCACGTGTTGCGAACGCGTATTGGCGTGTTTTTGTTGAAAATGTTCTCAACCAATACAAAACGCTACACAAAATTGCATAGCTTATCCAGTGCTGGCAGCTACTCTCCACCGTCTTTTTACGTCTCTGGGGCAGAGTTGATGCAGCAAAGAAATTATAACTGTCTCTTTCATAATAATGCTTACGTATTTCATGGATGACCGTCCAATCGCCAGATTTCATCTTATTCCGTACGGATTTCTATCTATATTACAAGAAGCCCATGCAGATCCTTCTTTATTGCCTGAAAATTTCCAGATAAATACTACGATTATAGGAGTTTTCTGAATCCAAACGATTCTAGTATTTTATGAAATGTTGGATTAATGGTATCAATTGCAAAATAACGTTGAGAACTTACTTTATCTTCATTCAGGCCATTTGCAATATGTAACCGATAAAAGAGATTTTGCAAATGCTTTTGAACTGCTTTCTTGAAATTGAAGGCTTTCGTCATCCGTGGGTAGAATGATATTTTTAGTGTAACATATCTGGGAATGAAATTGTATGGGGTTAAACCGTTTACCTTATGAAGCCGGCGTTGACTCTTATCCGATGACGAGTCATCTACATAGTTTGTATCGCTATGTCTTGTAGGCAGACTCTGTTTTGGTGTTGACAATTAGTGTCTTTACCGACGAGTTTTATATTAATTGCAAAAGTTGTTGTCTCGTGCTGTTGTTAAAGTTGCTTTCCAGCCAGAGTCCTGCGACGACGTGCTGAGTAATGTCTCAATTAAGCTGGCAGTTCCTAAGTTTTACAATGGCCACTAAACCCCAGAAGTAAAAAATATATCTATTTATATACAAATTGAAACGCCAAACAAAATAGAAAAAAAAATAAACATGGAGAGTGTGAAATAATAAAACAACCAATCAAGTGCGTGCATCGCCTCCTGAATAACTAGAACAAGCATTTTCAGGCATTCCGCTTGATTTTGAATTTAAAAAAAATTATTTTTCGACATTGGAAAACTGATTTTATCTGCTCAATATTTAGGAGTATGGATTCACTTATCGGCCCATTTACTCTTTTTACCGGCTAGCCGAAAACATTAATACGTTTACAAGCCAAACATGGGCAATTAGCAGCAATTCCAAAATTATCAAAGAAGAACTTTGTAAGAACTTTTTACTATTATTAAAATTAAATGGATTTTCGGCTTTTCGTATTGCGAAATGTTTTGAAATTTTATACACACTATTAACAATGCTAGAGAGGTTTTTTGCATCAAATTTAGGTTACCAACAGCATGACCATATGTCGTAACTCCATGCTAAACAAAGCTATTGCGTGTAAAAGTCCGTTTTCGTAATTTTAAACATGTCCAAAGAATATATTGATCGCGTTACTATAATTTGAGTAACTTTCATATCTTCAATTAACCATCTTTGTGGCCGTGTTGGATTATTAATTGATGATTTAAATTAAGTCAATGTCAATTTGTAAGGCTTTGTCTTACGGATTTAAATCTGCAAAATTAATGTGACTGACTTATTCTGTATTAACGAAACTTTCTGGTCAGTTTTGGTCTGTTTTGGCGTACACTCAACTCAGCGCCCGGAATGACCTAACGTGGAAGATACCTATGAATTATCACAGGGGCAACAACCAAGTGTCATTTGAAGTCAATATGTTCGAAGAGATTTCAGTCGGTTGCATTAAATGTGACCAGGTTAAATAAAACAATATTTACTGGGCATGGTTTAGAGTCGTATCCTGCAAGTTGACAGTTTACTATGATACAACATTGCACACCAGAGCAAAACAAACAAATCATTGTGTGTCGTGCAAAACGTTTCTTCAAATCATTGAGCGTTTGATGTGGCTTTCAAAATGTAATATGCCAGTCATTCCCTTTCTCCGATACTCTTTATCAAGACACATTTAATTTTTAATGCCATAAACTGTTTATAAAAAAATGTTTTGCACTAACTGGACAAACAGCCAATGTAGAATTTATTTTTTAACTTCTCCGTCAAGTGCATGTAAACATTGCAATTTTGTAGAAAATAAATTCATCGAAAATCGACGTAAAAGCTCCTTGTTGCTTAAAATAAATTCCTACAAGAATTGCGAATTGACAGAAGTATACGTTGTGGTTTATGTGCCTAATAGTTCTAATGGACCCAGCTATTCTCTGCCCACCAAAAACAGGTCTTCGGCACCACCAAACCCGCCAAATTATAGCGATATCGTAACGCAAGACTGAAATACATTTATATAAAAAAACAACTAAATTGGTTCCGGTTGTTTTGTATAGGATATGCAACTTGCATGTCAGCAAGTTTTTGTGAAAATCTACTGTCAAATGCAATTAAATAATAAATTAAAATAGTTTTCGGTTATAAATTTACACTAATGTTATATTATCATTCATTTATAAATTTCCAAGCTTTCCTCATACTGAAGCAAGAAATACGATCGATTTGCTCTATCAGTTTCGCAAAGATTCGATTAATGCTCATTTCCAAGTGCGCATCGATTTTATCTTCGTTTCGGCTAGGTGCAGATTCGTCCCTTTCTTCCGAAGGCTTCAACATCCTTCATACTAACCATTGGAAATGAGGTACGATCTAATCTTCGTTGACTGGCAACGTTTCGGTAAGGTCTTTCTCATATCATCCTCAAACGTCTGAGCATTTTACTGTCTATGTGGAATTAGAGGCCTGAGGATGATACGGGAAAAACTAAACCGAAACCTTCCAAGTCAACGAAGATTAGATCGCACCGCATTTCCAGCGGTTAGTATGAACGATGTTCAAGGCTTTGGAAGCAAGGGACGAATCTGAATCCACCCAAAACGAAGACAAAATCGATGCGTATTCGGAAATGTTGATCAATCGGATCTTTGCGAAACTGTTAGTGCATAGCGACAAACCACGAAAGCAATTCGCGGAGAATCAAAATAACCGACAAAATGTGGTAGCTCTTTAAGTTATAAATATTTTTACATTAAGGTGGTTTTCAAATTAACCAAATAATTACATCTAGTTTGCGAGCTTGAATGAAACATTAGTCCCATTTTTTTAAACTGTCGTCGAACAACAAAACTACCGCCAGTCGCAGGCACTAGCGCGTTTCGATCTTCTATGATCATCATGAGTACGTGGCCGACGCGACGATCAAACCGTATGCATATAGAAAGCAAACAGATATGCGCTCCGCCTCTAGTCTCAGCAATCTTGATAAATCGAATCGCTCACCATAATTCTTGCAGTCGCTAACGGTTTGCAGCTAATAGATGTGAGAGCCGCATATACAATAATTTTGCTTTCCATTTTTATATGCTATGCGGTTCGATCCTCGCTAATCAGTTTTCTGTGGTAATCTGATAATAATAAAGGAAGGTCAAAAGGCGTCAGTGCGTGCCACTGGCGGTATTTCTTTAAACTGTTCGATGACTGGTTAAATACAATTTGATTGGTGTTTACTTAAAGCCCGCAAACTTGATTTAATAAATTGTTACCACCATCCGCGCAATCAATTTATGTTTAAATAAACCATCGTTTCCTATTCGGACGGAAAATATTTATTGAGCCAAGCAAAGACTTATTATCTGCAGGTACTGATACATAATTGTATGGAAAGGTTTTTGTGAACTTTGTTAAGTGTTTACATACTTAACAAATCTTTCAACTTGACCATTTTAATTAAACAATTTTTCGTTTTAAACAAATTTATCTATAAAATAAATGTATTTTGCATTTTATTATGAATATATATTTGCTAGTCATGTACTTATTTTTGAGTATGCATATTTGCAATGTTTTAATATTATTTCTGCACTTAAGAGTTTTCTGCATAAGAAATAATTCAGGATAAATAATTTGATTTAATTGTAAAATAAATTATTGTTAATCTTCTGGGTTTAACCATTTTTTCGTTCTCTAATTTTAAATTTCATGTTTCCTTCGGTCTGTCTGTCAACTGTATTGTAGCATGTAGAATTCGTCTACATATATGACCCTTAATTTGTTTTCGATGATTAAACATGCAATAAAACTTTTCATACACCTTTGGTTTTCAAATTTCATGTAAAATAATTTTTTTTAAATTTCTTTTGGTCATGAAAAACATAATTTGTGTAAGGGCATAAAATGAGAGTTATCGAACAACGCAACAGAATACACATGCATACAAAAATTCTATCAAAAGATATATTCATACTCAAGATTTTTACTTACAATAATACTGCAAAACAATTTTGCTTCTATCATGAGATTTATTATTAATAATTAACATCGAAAATGGCTGCAAATAGGCCTACCTTATGTTATTATTTAACACGAGTCTGTTGTGAAGCCATTCGATCAGGGAGACTTGGAGTATTGTTTACCAATTTGTACATAAATGCTTAGAATTTTGTGCAGTAAACTAGGGAAATATAGCTAAATCGTATGAGAACAAGGCAAATATTCATAAACGCATTAAAGTAAAAAAAGTAGAAATTGAGCTAACAGCTACTGTGAGTAACATAGAAATGAATATTGTATAAAGATATTTCTTGCCTGAAGACTGGCTTCCGGGTGACAGCGGATACACTTTGTAAATGTTTCAGCTATAGTTTACAAAATCTAGTCTGGAGCTGGTAACTTGTTTCCGTGCTTGTCATGTCATTATTTCCGGCCGACTGGCGTTTAGCTGGCAATGCAAGGCAGTTATCGTTTACACGCCACAAGTGCATTCTAATTCAAAAAAAATTTGTTGAAAATATTTCTGGATGACTGCATAAATAAGAATGATTTGGTTTGATGGACCTATCATATTTAGCGAATACAGTTAAGTGAACAATGTTTGCACATTCCGTCAATGGTCTACCAAAAAAACACTTTAACGATCTCAGTGTTATTGAAAATTTGACGGGATTTTTATTTATGCATGGGGCATATTTTTACATTTTCAATTTTACAAGTCAGAATATGGATATCACTGCTTATCGTTTTATAATAATTTCATTTCGCATTTATCATAATCGATTGCAGTGTTGACTATCACACAAATTGTACTGAAATAACTTGATTTCATAATACCATACAATAGGGACAATCATAAGAATGCAACAATCTGATGTTACATAATATTTGTTTCATTATATAAACAGGAAAATCCGCTTCGATAGAACAGATACAATAAAATACATATTTTTATACGGCGTATTGTGTTCTGCAGGAATATTTGTGTGTTTGTGTGTGTTTGTGTATGTGTGTACGCGCACGAAAGTATAGTTTATACAAATCGGACAAAAGCAATGCATTAAAATCTAAAATTAATGCTTAACTGGTTAATCTATGATGAAGTTATTGATAGTGACATGTGAGTTTTTAAAATATTCAAGATCGTCCTTACCTATTGGTGACATTACAGGGGTAATTATATTACGTCTTGAAGATTATTATTCCTGTTAAAATTCTATGGTTTATGATTCAAAAAGTAACGCTAATTTAAAAATCTTAAAAAATAATAGCCTGCTTTATATCGGATAAACCTGTAGATTTATCAACTGTTCTTCCGATTATCAAACTGCAATACCAGTTCTCGTTATTATTAGTCTTCCGTTTGCTTAGCACGTAAACTGATCTTGTATTAAGATCCTGATTCCTAGTTTATTTTAATTTAAAATATACTGAAAATTATTCAAATTAATTTTACGACCTTGAAGTAAACACCAATCCCATTGCATGTAACCAGCCGCCAAACGACGTAGCAAAACTACCGTCCGTAACACGTACTGACGCGTTTCGAGCTTCCATGATCATCCTCAGAATAACGGCAAACTGACTAGCGATGCTCAAACCGCAATGGAAAACAAAATTAGATATGCGGCTCTCACCTCTAGTAGTCTCGCATATATTTTACTTCTCTGAGAATTGCTAGTGATAAAACATTTTATACGTCAAGTTTATTATTAAATCATAACTCTATCGGAAGCATCAAATGATATACTGTATGCTACAAATCAAATGTCATCTTATGACAAGGTCATATTGAGTTTGATAATTTCATTTTAAACTATAGGCAATAGTCTATAACAACTGAACATTTTCTTTCATGATTAATTTTTTTCTTTACAAATATATTTTTCAAGTATAAATGCAAGACATAAAAATTCACGTTAACCAATGTTTTGGAAAAATATTGATTTACTATAAGAATAACAATTTTCCACATTGTTTGCAAAATTTGAATGCAAAAGACAGCTCATAAATGTTGACTTATCTGGTGAATGAGAGCTCGCTCTAGTTTCGCGTCATGCATTTATTTTACATTTGAAATCAAAATGATTATCGTGTTTTCGCTAAAATGAAATAGGGTGTGGTTTTCTGCACAATTTTTTTACAAAATGCTAATTTTTTTAGCGATAAATTTAGAAAAAGCCTTTGCTAGACTTAAACATTAATTGATTGCGCGGGTGGTGGTAACAATTATTTAAATCAAGTTTGCGAGCTTAAAATAAACACTTATCCAATTTAGTTTAACCAGACGTCGAACAACATATCAAAACTACCGCCAGTCGCATGTACTGACGTGTTTCGACCTTCCATGGTCATCATTAGAGTACGACGGCAAACTGACTAGCGCGGATGGAAAGGCGTTGAATGCATATATGGAAAGCAAAATTTGATATACAGCTCTCACCTCTAGTAGTCTCGAATATATTGTACTTGACTGGAAATGTCGGCTGCACAATTTCGATATAGCCACGAACATTAACTGATTGACGATTTCGTCACAAATATATAAGCAATACAACTAAACAATCATTGATTGCGCGAGTGGTGATAACAATTCATATCTAGACTGTTTGTTTCTTAAAATTTAAAGTCTTCTTCTTAACAATATCTTTCGAATAACAGCTAAAATTTCGTAGGGATTGTAATTCATATCGCTTATTGTGCATTAATTACGTTTAATAATTTGTTTAAGATTAATCCAATATTAAAGCATAGGATACATGGCTCATCTCAAGACTCGCATTGGTCATTAACAGTCAATATGGCACACTTTTAACGAATATGCGGGAAGCAGAAACGTGGCCAGAACTTCAGATGCTTCTAGATTTTACGAGATAACTCCTAGAAACTTAACGAATTACGCACAGAAGCGCCGATAAATTAAAAATACGTTCGGGCTAACCTTTTCCATTTACAAAAGTGGAAAGGAATACCATTTCCATTAAGACAAATTTACTAGTTTGCAGCTTTGATTTCGAGTAACCATGAAAAACTGTTTGTCTCCTAAAGCGAATGATACTGAATACAGTTCATTTTTGTTTATACCATAAGTTGTTGGACGATAAATTTTAATTTTACGAGAGCAGTTAAATTTGTTTTGAAATTTGTACAATGAACTGCTTAAAAAGCCAAATAAGTAGTATGTTACACTTAGTCATATTCACGAAGTATGTGTTTCAAGGTAAATATGACGTAAACCAAATGGGTTGTGATTTAATTGCATTATTGTTTCACAAAACGGTGACCTATTAATCTGATTAGAATAAACCACTTCTTTTTCGTGGCTAGGTATCTCCTGGTAGGTTTGTAAATTAGGAGAGTGTTTCTCAGTTTTGAATGATAATTAGCTAATGTTCTACAAGAATTGTCATATTTCGTAGTAAGTCGCACGAACATTGAGAATTTTGTTGAGGTAAGTTGACATGTTTATAAGTGGAAATTTGCGCTATTTGAATGTTCCACATTGGGAGACGAGTTAGGTAATTGGATGAATAAATGAATTGACCGAATCATTAAAGCATTGCTGCTAAATGCAAATGATTGTGTTCAGATGAAACATTTTTCTCTTGGTCTGAGATTACACTTCAGTTTTGAAAAATATCACGAGTTCACCTTTGCAAAATT
>JAQBSW010014487.1:0-11560 GCA_029291075.1 Eudiplozoon nipponicum
CAATATGTAGTCGTAATAGGATGACGAGATTGATTAGGGAATCTATAGAAATTAAATCTAGAGATAATATTATGAATGAAACAGCTGTTGAAAAATCTTTAGGTCCGATTTGGAATACTGCACTAGCTAGTGGAAGAAAAAGGCGATTGCATGAATTGGTAACTGAAGCTAGCTCCAGTAAAAGATTAAGAACATCGGATTAAGATTGACTAATTAGTGGGCTTTTATTCAACAAATGAATAAACAATTATTATGAATATAGTCTTCAAAATTTCATCTCTAACTATTCATTTGATTTTAAAACAAATAGGATTTCAACCTTAATTTTCTGTTTTACACCCCCACCCTAACCATTGGAAATATTCTAATAATACAATAGTTATAAGTAATAATTTGTCTGACGCGTGCAAAGGGTAAATTAATGTCTATTGACTGCAGTTTCATTTAGATGTACGTACATGTGTATCAAAATAAAATAATTTAACCAAGTTTTTTAGTTATGCATACACATACACATGGACATGCGTGGCGTGCGCCATTAACTGTTATTAACTTCTCTATCTTGAGTACAACCTAGTGGTTTGAATTGTAATTTAACATGTGCATTAGTCTTTCGGACTTCTGGTTTTATCACTCATGGCATGTTTTTATGACGAGTGTTTCTGAATTATGGGTCTCCCCCATCTCAGTTACGTCATTTACATTGAGTGTGTTTAAAAACGAATAGTTATTGCATGCAATTGATAAATTATTATTCAGCCACTCTGGTCTAAATTAGTTAGATGAAAACAACGGTTATGAAAATGCACACACACACACAATGTGACACGCGAATATCTAATGAAAGGTCAGTCTGAGGTATATAAATATTATGACTAGAGGAAATAACGCGCTTGCTTCATTTGTTTCGTGAAATGCATCTGATGAAGATCTTCGGTAATGAAGATCGAAATATCATAGAAAAAGAAAATTACTGGAACAATGAAAGCTGCGTTAGTCAAAACGCAGATCAGGTAATTACACTTTTTGGTTTGTTCTGCTGGTCTTCCTTCGATCTACCCGTCGGAGCCACCAAACGATTAATTTTTGTGCCTTGTTCTCTGCCTCCATTATTTGTGAGATTGTTCACCTTGTTACCCCACTGCACTGGTCGTTCTCGAGGGGCAGTACATGGGTTTTGTTGCCGCTTATACGCCGTATTCGTCGGAGCCGGAGTCCTTATATACAGACTTTGCTTCCAAGCCACTGGCTGTTGCCTTCTGTCGCGGAACTGCTTATTATGACGCGAAGAATTCCAATACGGTATGTCGCTCCTCTCAGATGTTGTAACTGTACCCATGCGTGGAGATGCCGCTGCCATCTTATTTGTCATTATGGCCGAGCTTTGAAGAGCCTGAAGTCTCTCTTCAAGGCCTCCTGGGCTGCTGGATATTTCTCCGTATCTAGTAGGATCCAGCAGCATGAACATGATGGCCTCATGTGGTTGCAAGCCTGGTAAAGACTCGGTAAGCTTCGAGAACCACCTCTTGATACGTGCCATGGTATCCATGGGCATCTCACCCTTTAATGGTGTCAGGCTGTATAATTCTGAGAACACTTCTTGAGGCCTGGCCCGGAAATGATCCAACACGCGTCTTTTGTATTCTTCATATGTGAGGTCAACTGGCAATTCCAATTGGACAGCTACTGTCCGGTCCACTAATTCCTGTACAGCTACACGCACAATAGGTGCTTCCAATGTAAATTCTATGGCTCGCACTGATACTTCAAATTTTTCGAACCACAACTGTAGCCTTTCCACATCTAGTGGTGCCAACATCGGCTTAAACTCTGATGACGGTCTGAAATAACTCGTCGATTCGGCTGAAAACGCTGGCATATTAACTCCTGATTCCTCTTCGTCGCGGTCGCCATTGTTATGTCCACCTATGTTTGATGTTCCACGAACTTGGATGTCGTTAGTATTTATTATTAACGTGTCGTCTAGACGAGCCTTAATTATGCCTATCTCGTCTGTTAAATTCTTCATTTGAGACGCCAGTGCCTGAATCAACGTTTCGACCGCATCAGAAGACATATTTAATTGTGCCATAAATGCTTTATATTTACTCAATTATATACAGAATTTTGCACGCACAACAATAATCTATTTAATAAAACAAATTTACACATTAATTAATATATGTGCACATCAGCTCAACGTCTGCTTTCTCATTGTGCTGCCTGCTTACTTCTTATCCGGGCGCTTCTGCGAGGAATTTCTGTTGAAATAATGTCTGCCTTACATAAGACCTTTTGCTCATTATTTGTCTTAAAGGTGGCTATTGCCACACGCAGACGATGTTGTTCTCCTTGCTGACAGCTTTGGGAGCATGCAAACTGTTTTTAATCAAGTGGCCCAGTTTTCATCAGCCGTTGGTCTGGAAATCAATGCCGACAAAACGAAAGCCTTCGCCATCGGTGTATCTTCATCTGATGAGCAGCTCACGGTGTACGACAGCCCAATCGAAACAGTCGACGATTTTACGTACCTTGGCTCAAAAATACTTCCAACTGGTCAAGCAAAGAATGAAGTCCAAACACGCATCGACCGTGCCAGACTTGCTTTCTTACAATTGAAGAACTCACTTTGGAGAAGAAGTGAAATCAGCCTCAAAACGAAAATCCGAGTCTACCAGGTTACTGTTCGCCCTGTGCTACTGTATGGCTGTGAGACTTGGCCATTACGTTCTGAGGACTCCAAAAAGCTTGAAGTATTCGACCATTGGTGCCTTAGGTACATCACAAAGACAAAATGGATGGACCGGGTGTCGAACGCATCTGTTCGTCACCAATGCGGGGACATCATGCAACTATCCGTCTGGATCCAACATCGTCGACTTCAATGGTTCGGGCACGTACTACGCAAACCCGAAGACGAACTGGTACGGCAGGTGATGAACCCAGGTCAATGTGCAAACTGGCGCCGCCGCCGAGGTCGGCAACTGAAGACATTGCTTGCAACAATCAAATCGGACATGGAACTCCTAGGTTTACGCAATGTTTATGATCCGCGTCACTGGGAGCGTCATTGGCCCTCTTTATGTGCCGAAATGGCTGCCAACCACCCGGCATGGAGAGGCTTAATTCGGGATATCAATGGAGCCGGCTTATCCTCAAGGAGTCAGCCACAGTAAAGTAAAGTAAGTATGCCGAAGTGAACATAAATTAATTAATATTTATAATTTTTTTATCAAATCGATACTCGTTATGCGACATACGAGTGCATGGCCCATCCAATATAGGTGGCATTTTTAAATTGATTCAATATTTCCTGGCACATGGTATCTTTTCCTTGTTCTTCAGAGACTTTTATAAGTGGCGAAACCCGCACAGCGGAAATTCTGCTGAGTGCATCGGCTACCGCATTCTCCATTCCTGTTCTATGATGAATTGATACATCGCATTCTTACAGCTCTTCAATGGCTCGATATACATAGTGATCTCCAATGCACTAGCGCTTTGTGGTCGGTAAAGACGTCGTGTCCCACGATGACAAAATATCTAAACTTCCGTAGCGCCCATTGTACAGCAAGTAATTCCTTTTCTGTGACTCATATATTGCACAGGACATCCGTCAGTTTGTAACACCGCTCCAATCCCAATATCTGACGCGTCTGTAACAATTGACATATTACCTACCGAGAAAGTCAAAATAGTTGCATCTATTAATTTCTGCTTGCATAGCACAAACGCTTCTTGAGCCTCCTCCGTCCAGCGAAACGGTGTCTTGGCACTAGTTAACTTAGATAAGGGTTGTTGCGTAACCGCCATCCCTGCGAGAAATTCGCCATACCAATAAACCGGCGCAATTGTTTTCTAGTAGTAGACACCGGATTATCCAGAATGGTAAAAACAAACTATGACGTCTTGAGATGCCAGTTTATTCGCTGTCAGAATGTTATTGCTGCAAAACGACTTGTGGGTACTTTCGGCCTGGCTGCAAAACACATCCTAAGGTACCCCGAACATTCCACCAAACAAGGTGAACCAAAATTGACACAACCAACGCTCGCGTGTAAGAACCATGCAACTACTTCGAACAGGCACGCTTCCCAACAGTTAGGCGCATACGTCGGATTGATAAACGGGTTGAGGCGATACATACCCATGCATTCAACTGTCATGTGACATCAATGTTGAGGAAACTTTTTGGCGCACAACTAACGGAAACTGCTTGGCAAAGAAAATAGCGCACTATTTTGCAATATCAATTACATAGAAGCATGTAACTAATTCGAACAGGCATGGTTCCAAACTGTCAAGTACATACCTCGCTGGCCACTGTTTCAGCTTAAATTAAGACTTCCATGTTTAGACAAAACACAAATAATTCAACCATTCGGTTGTGCTAGACCATTGATGTTCGCATTGGGGAAACGTGCCCACGCAACACTTCAGTGCATAAGTGGATGTCCTGTATGAAAATAACCGAAAACAGCTGACTGGCGTGACTTGCCTCAGACAAACATACGGTGATTTGTCAGATGGTTCGCTCCGACCGGTGGCTAATTTTCGGTATTTATACTCAGTGACTAAACCATATCCCATCGGCTCTGCGTGATCAGTTCCTAAAGCTAGCGGGAGGAAAATGGGTGGCTATGTCTGAGCTCAAATAGCGATTTTGGCGAAAAGGCCGATGGACGTTAGCGGTGCAGGTAATAATAATAATACATTTATTTGGCATCAAAGGCCAACTGGCCCGACCATTGAAAAACAAATCAAGGGTCGGATATGTGGAGGTGAGTGGAATTGTGACTAGCAAAGTATTTGATGACTGGGGAGTTTTTGGTAGGTAAAAGATATAAAAACGTCAATGATAGTTCAATCTGGTGGAAAAAAAAATAAGTAGGAACAAAATTCCATTTGACTAGACAAGATCAATTGGAGAAAGTCCATGAATTGTCAGAGCTTCTAGGTAAAAGTGAGTTCGAAAATATATATAATAAAGATGATAAAGGTGGCTGATCGTGGGCAGACATCGGTCGTGGACGTTGAGTTGATGGAGCATAGCATGGACGTGGATGGAATCAACCGGATTGAAAACCAGCTTCTTGTACGTGTCGCAGGTATCCGTAGAACGAGGTTGTGATTGAAGGAAGGCCAGGGAAGGTCGATGTCCTGTTGGGTTATCGGTCCTCCGCTGAAACAAGAAAGAAAAGAATTGGATGAAGAAAACTTAGTAAGGTATCCACTACGTGGATAAGATGGGGTTATGAATGGGTTGAAAAGAGGAATCAGTGAGTCAAGAAGAAAGGATGAAGACCAAGGAGGTAAAGTGGAAGATTAGAGAGAATAAAGAGAATAGCCTGGGGAGAGGTGAATGTTATGGATTGAGAAGGAACCAGTTTCGTTTCCAATCGGTGTCGCAGAGAAGTTTGTTGAAAACATTGGTGGCTTTGGAGAGGTGGTATGTGTGCGAGTGTAAGGTTGAAGAGAATGGGACCAAGTACAGAGCCCTGGGGAACACCGGATCGGACATGGGTTGGCCTCGAGAGACTACTGCCAACTTTTACTCTTGCATATCGATTCCGAAGATAATAGCTGATAAGATTGAGAACATTGCTGCATATACCGCTTCTCATTAAGGCAGATTCAATTGCTGAAAATGACAGCGAGTCAAAAGCCTTGGATATATCTAGGAAGAGGAGAGTGCACTGAAGCCCTTTAGAGAAAGAAGAGTAGCAATGATCGAGAATACTAACTAAGTTGGTGGAAGATGAGCGGCCGTTCAAGAATCCATGTTGATCATCAAGGAGGTAGAAGTTTTCATGAGACTTAATGAAAGGGTAGATTAGGTTGTATAGGATCCTGTCGAAGATTTTGGTGAAAGAAGGTACGATAGTAATGGGGCGGAGATCTTTAAATGATGAGATCGAGGATGAGCCGTTTTTGGGGATGGGAGAGATCGTCGAGCAAAGCCAGTCCGAGGGAAGATAGATGGTTTCGACACAATTAATAACATCTGCAAATCATTAGTAGACATCTGCAAAGATAGTAATCGATAAGAAGTCAAAGTATTACGCCAGATATTATAGGAATTTGAACAAAAAGCGAAACCTTGTAATCCAAATTATATTTCACAGACGAACATGCCGTGTTAATCGGACAGCAAACTTACTCAAGTTTACTATTTACATAAGTGTGGTTGATAGTTATTGGTAAAGAAAGATCAATTAAAAAAAGGTAATTTCAGAGAATGCGCCCCAATTTCTTTTAGATAAGGATATGAAATTTGATTTAAACGTTGCCACAGAGGAATTAAGTCTGTGGTAGTCTTATGATGTTCGACGACTGGTTAAACACAATGGGATTGGTGTTTACTTCAAGTTCGCAAACTTGATTTAAAGAATTGTTACCACCACCCACGCAATAAATTATTGTTAAAGAATCAAGATTGACACACCCGATGCTCGTGTATAAGAACAGGCATTGTTCTTTAATTTGCACACGCAGAACTTAGTCGCAGAAGCTGACGCCTTGTTAGAAATAAAACATTCGACTAGACCAAATTGACTCAGATGAAAAGGCGTTCAAAAGCGGCTGCTTAACAACCTATGCACTTTCATCACGTGCCAGCTCGAATAGGTGGTTCGCTCCTACCCGCGGCTAGTTTCAACTAGCCTGACAAGTATTCAATGCCGCAAGCGGGAGAAATTTCGATTGTTTGAGCTGTATCACGAAACCTAGCTGGGTGACATCAATCCCAAGATACTCCGAATATACATAATCGGAGTACAATTCTATAATACATAATTCAACCGATCGGTTTTGACACATTCTCACCTAACACGCATAAGTGGCCGTGCTGCCCGAATATAACATTCGGCTAACCAGTCGTATCTGCCAAAAAAGCGGTATGTTAATTTCATGTGGCCCTTAAGAGGGCCGTGTCGGCGTTCACAAGCGGCTGCTCAGCAACCTATGCACGTTCACCACGTATGCGGCGGGCGAGCTGAATGTCTTTCGGCATAATAGTAACACGCTTGGCGTGAATTGCGCACAAATTCGTATCCTCAAACAGACCAACGAGGTAAGCTTCGCTAGCTTCCTGCAAAGCCGAAACGGCAGAGCTCTGGAAGCGTAGATCAGTCTTGAAGTCTTGAGCAATTTCACGAACCAGACGCTGGAAAGGCAGCTTCCTGATGAGCAGCTCCGTAGACTTCTGGTAACGACGTATCTCGCGAAGAGCTACTGTGCCAGGTCTGTAACGATGTGGCTTTTTGACGCCTCCCGTAGCCGGTGCACTCTTGCGTGCAGCCTTAGTAGCCAGCTGCTTCCTCGGTGCCTTTCCTCCAGTGCTTTTACGAGCAGTTTGCTTAGTACGCGCCATTTTGTGAACAACAAGCTCGCTTACCTGTGCTTCACCTTATATAACACAATTTGCCATTTTACTCTTTAATTGGTCCATATTATTAAGCAATTTAATTTGTCTATATTGTTAAGCGATGTGATTGGTCTATATTTGTGAGCTATTCTCTTAGTCTATATTTGGTGAAATTTGATTTGTCTAGACTTTCATTGGATAGACTTTTTTAAATGTTTAATATTCAGAGTTTATTCGTCTACTGAAATTGTAATTTTTTAAAATCTCATTATTTATCAATTTAGTGATTAGAATCTTGAAATTGATAAAGTTTTCGGTAATATATTTTATTTTGGCTTTATTCTGTGCTTTTAGAATCTATTAATTTATTTTAATAATGATAAACCAAGGTAAAAGAAAGCACATCATATGGGTGAAAAACGCATTGTGCTTTATTTTCAAGCACGTATAAGCTGATGGGTATGGAAATTGTTCGTACAAAATTATTAATTATTAAGTATTAAATTACCTGTTCCAGAACGTCCCTAATATGTACGATTCACGATGCAAAATGATAGCAGTTGTATGTTGTGAAAATCGAGTAATTATATACGTAATTGGAGAAAAGGAACAAATTCAGCTTGCTGAGGAAAGTCAGGCCAGTCAAGTACAGATTATCAAAACTGAAATGACGCACAATTCAAAGTATATATACTGTCAAGTATTTAAAAACGAATAAATTCTTTTTAAATAAAATTCGTTTCAATCAGCCAAGGTGGTTTTAAACTTACCAATAAATGTCACTTTAATTTTGTCGAAGGAAATATCTTCCTCTATAAACACCATCTACTCAAAAAAGACGGCTAATAATAGACGTAATCATATTTCTTCGGCTGACTTTGTACTCTTCCTGAGCGAGTTGTGCGTAATGGAGCTCCTGAAGTCGACATCGCGCCCTGTACAGTTGTCATTGGCACTGCTAATTCTCCTTATGTTGACAGAATATTTTGATCTTGTAACTCGGTAGAATATGATGATGATCTGTTCGACAACGCGTCTTGTGAACGTTGCTGCTTTGTATTATGTGCCTGCGCGATTGGATTACACAACGATGGTAATTCAAATCATCTGGTAATTTAGTCCTATCATCAATCGAAATGAACTGGGGAATGCAACGATCCAAAGTAACACAGTCCTCAATGCCATTTACCTCTATGATGACATTTTCGTCAGTCATCCTGTTGACCCTTTATGGTCCATGGTAAAATGGTGTCAGGCAATTGTTCCTATTTTCATTAGTTACATACAAATGCGAAGCCGTTCTTATATCAGAGGACACATAGAACTTGGTTTTTGCTTTTCTAGTTTTGGTCGGAGCCAATTGACACATCTTATCTCTAAGTGCTCCTACAAACCAATCTACAAAAACAAAAGCCCAATCAAGACTGTTTGGAGTTTCTGTTAGAAGATCTCCAGGCAACCTTATTGGTTCTCCATAGATCAATTCTGCTATTGTAGTACGTAATTGTGCCCAATATCTGTTGCGCATGGCAAGTAATAATATAGGAAGATCGTGTATCCAGCTTGTTCCACTAGTACACCTTAACGCAGCATTCAGTTCACGATGCAGCCTTTCTACCATCCCATTCGCTCGTGGATTGTATGCGCTAATATGCAATACATTTCCCCCATGATATTAAGAGATCTAACGAAAAGCTCTGAAATAAATTGACTATCGCGATCACTAGTGACTCTTTCCGGAACACCATAACGCGATATTCAATTATGTAGGAACGTGAACAAGACTTCTTGTGCTGTCATATCTTTCAAAATCGCTATTTGAAATTAGTGAATAAAGCGATCTACCATAGTTAGCATATATTTGTGGCCATTAACCTCAGGCATTTCGACAAAGTCTATATGCACGTGTCTGAACCGTCCAATTGGTATCCCAATATTCTTTAACTCAGTTCTGGTATGTCTCCACACCTTACACGTTTGACACTTGGCAGCAACACCACAACATCCATCCCCTCCTTACCCCTTATATCAGAGCTCCTATCCTCGCTCCACTCGCAGCTCAGCAGAATCGGCCCCAAACTAAATCCCACCAAAACTCGTCTAATGAAACTTTCCTCTGATCCATTCTGCTCTATCCCGGTTTCCAACTATCCCTTTGATATAGAAATAATAGATTTGGCCAAACATCTTGCCATTCATTTCTCAAAATCCCTAGACTTCTCCATACACCTTACACACACTACTTCCAAACTCTTCAATTTTGATCTGTTTTAAGACTAACAACCACACTCTCCAACTCACGTTATTCAAGGTCTACGTTCTGCCACTCATTTCCTACGCCAGAGAATTCTACTGTCCTCTCACCCTCGCCTCCTCGTATACTATTGAACAGGTATCCTCCAGATTTCTAAAGTGAGTCTTCCCGAAATGCCAAAACTATAGGGAACGCCTACTCCTGGCAAACCTTCTTCCGCTTTGGTTCACCCGTCACCTTCGAGTCATTTCTTTTATTCATAAGATCACAACTTGCTTACCACTCTCCAACTTTGCCCACCCAAGTCACCACTATGCCACACGTTCTAGTAACTCTTCTATCCAAGCCAACCATACCCCCACCATATTTAAAAAAATCTATCTCTTCTCCAAAGCCACTAATGTCTTCAACGCTCCTACCCCAGCACGAATTCAAAAAGGCAGCCCATCAGTACTTCTTCAACAAACTTCTCTGTGATACGACCGATTGGAAACGAAACTGGTTCCTTCTCAATACATAAAATTTACTTCACCCCAGGTTATTCTCTTTACTAACTTCGGAAGGCGAAATCCCTCAGGCAGTCATCTAATCTTCCACTTTACCACTCTGGTCTTAATCTTTTCTTCTAGATTCACTAATACCACCTCTCAGCCCATTCCTGACCCCATTATATCCACGTTGTGGATACTTTACTACGTTTTGCTCATCCAATTCATTTCTTGTTTCAGCGGAGGACCGGAAACCGAACAGCCCTACCGATCCACCAACGGTTCGCTTCGGACATCGACTCCCCCGGGTCTTCGTTCAATCACAACCACGTTCTACGGATGCCTGCGACCCCTGCAAGTCTCGCTCGCTTCAATCCTGCTGATTCCATCCATGTCCATGTTTGGCTCCATCAACTCAATCGCCACGACAATGGACTCCATCGGTCGCGTCTACCTCCAGGCCGCCATCTTTTCATCTTCATCTTTGTTATCGAGCTCACATTCACCTTGAAGCTCTTATACTTCATGGACTATCTCCAATTGATCTTGTCTAGTCAAATGGAATTTCGTTTCTATTTATTTTTCACCAGATTGAACTATCTTGATGTTCATGATAACTTTTCCCTTCCCCACCCCTCCCCCAATCCCTCTCCCTGCTATTAAATACTTTGCTAGTCATAATTCCACTCACCTCCACTTATCCTACCCTTGATTTGTTATGTGAATGGTCGGGCCAGTTGGCCTTTGATGCCAAATAAATGTATTATTATTATTATTATTATTATTATTATTATTATTATTATTATTATTATTATTATTATTATTATTATTATTATTATTATTATTATTTCCACATCTAGTGGTGCCAACATCGGCTTAAACTCTGATGACGGTCTGAAATAACTCGTCGATTCGGCTGAAAACGCTGGCATATTAACTCCTGATTCCTCTTCGTCGCGGTCGCCATTGTTATGTCCACCTATGTTTGATGTTCCACGAACTTGGATGTCGTTAGTATTTATTATTAACGTGTCGTCTAGACGAGCCTTAATTATGCCTATCTCGTCTGTTAAATTCTTCATTTGAGACGCCAGTGCCTGAATCAACGTTTCGACCGCATCAGAAGACATATTTAATTGTGCCATAAATGCTTTATATTTACTCAATTATATACAGAATTTTGCACGCACAACAATAATCTATTTAATAAAACAAATTTACACATTAATTAATATATGTGCACATCAGCTCAACGTCTGCTTTCTCATTGTGCTGCCTGCTTACTTCTTATCCGGGCGCTTCTGCGAGGAATTTCTGTTGAAATAATGTCTGCCTTACATAAGACCTTTTGCTCATTATTTGTCTTAAAGGTGGCTATTGCCACACGCAGACGATGTTGTTCTCCTTGCTGACAGCTTTGGGAGCATGCAAACTGTTTTTAATCAAGTGGCC
>JAQBSW010014488.1:0-11560 GCA_029291075.1 Eudiplozoon nipponicum
AATTGTACAGCCGACATTTCCAATTACATACAAAGTATGGAAGACTACTAGGAGTGAGAGCCGCATATCTAATTTTTCTTTCCATGCATATATAAGCAATGCGGTTTGATCCTCGCTAGTCAGTTTTCCGTCGTACTCTGATGATGATCATGGAAGGTCGAAACGCGTCAGTGCGTTGCGACTGGCGGCAGTTTTGTTATGTTTTTCGATGACTGGTTAAATACAACGGGATTGGTGTTTACTTCAAGCTCGCAAACTTGATTTAAAGAAATGTTACCACCACCTGCGCAATCAATTATTTTTTAATTGTATTGTCTATATATATGTGTGTGGCGAAAGCTACAAACAACTAATGTTCGTGACTGCACAGAAATTGTACAGCCGACATTTCCAGTCACGTACAAAATATGCAAGACTACTAGAGGTGAGAGCCGCATATCAAATTTTTCTTTCCATATATATGTGATACGGTTTGATCCTCGCTAGACAGCTTGTTGTCGTACTCTGATGATGATCATGGAAGGTCGAAACGCGTCAGTTCGTTGCGACTGGCGGTAGTTTTTTTATGTTGTTCGACGACTAGTTAAATACAATGGGATTGGTGTTTACTTCAAGCTCGAAAACTTAATTTAAAGAATTGCATTGTCGGTATTCTGAATGAGGCGATTTCATTGCGGATAGAAGCATAGCCATTTTAATAAAATATCTTTTCGTCTATGAAAATGAGCATTAAAGTCGTAGTAGCTTAGATTACAGACTTTTCTAATTAGTCAAATGATAATAGAATATTTTTAATTTGATAGTTTAACTTGAGTCCAGTATTAGTTTGATTATCTGATTTTTTTTCTTTCCTAATTGGAATAAAGACATTCTCAAAGGTGGCCCGAAATAGATGAAACCTTGTTGTTTATAAGCGTGCCAAGACTGGACACAGTTTAGCTCGGTTAATACCAACAAATAATGACGGAATTACAGTTTAATTAGACTCAGAAAACCCTTTAAAACGAAACTACGCATAGTTATTACAAAAATTCATATATTAATCAGCAGTTAATTTTTAAATATAGGCAGAAACAAAGGTTAAAACGAATGCAGAATTAGACGGAGACGTAAAAGTTTTGCTAAATATTTAAAAAATAGAGAACATATTTGTAGGAAGTTATAGTACTTTGAAATTTACCTGCAAAGTTATCTGATCAACATAAAGATATATATGATCATTTAATAATACGTTGTTTGTCTCGTCTACGTTAGGCCAAGTATCTGCAATTTTGAACAGAATAATGATAAATCACAGCAAATAGGAATTGTTGACGTCTCCGCTAAGGAATGTAAGATCATTTTGTACTCGCGTTCCTATGTCATACGCACATTGAAAAGCGCAGACATAAATTGTTTTGAATAATCACAGATTGCTCAAGGGGAATAGTAAATTTAAGATAAAGTAGAAGTCCTCGTCGGAGTGATCAGTTTTTTCGAGTAGTTGCGGCTAAAAATTTTTGGTTAAACTCAAGTGATGGATTACATTACAAGCGGCTCGTAATCGCAGACCATATCAATGGTAACATTTATGATTTCATTTTCAGGAATTTTCAGTTTTTCTATTATCTGTTACTCATTCATATGCAATTCAGCCGCTTTTAGTTGTCAAAAAATGAAAAATCAATCGAATATCGAGAACATTCGGCGTGACTATATTTGTCCGATTGGACGTACAGATATCTTTTTCGTCTTCCTTGCGTCCGAATTTTCCGTTTTCTCATGTCTACATCAGTCTTGATTTCTTCATGGTTGTCGTTTTGAATGTTTTTATTCATATCTAATTTTTGAGTTTTTCTCGGTCTTTGAAAGGTTTTTCCACTGATTGTTAGCTGCTTATATTTAAAAAAAAAATCTAGTTTCGAATCCTTACAAAATTCACGAGCATTCTTGGTCGTAAATGAGTACTTAGATGATTATCATGGACATATTATGTGAGAAATCGTTTTTATGAACAAAACATATGCATAGATTTAAACTACTTTTATATCTTTTTGTGTCATACAACAGTCATCTGCCTGTATATCATTGGAAAATGTTTTAACTATGTCGGAACACCGGCTGCCGAGGATGAAATTGAAATGTGTGAAGATTTTAATGTTTAATTAGCTACGAGGCTTGCCTCACCACCTACGGCCTTAAATTTGTTGTGTACATTGTGTTAAAATTAACTTTTAAACGTTTAGTGAGGCTTGTGTATGATTATTTCGCATTCATCCAACAAATGCCTTCGACATATAAGAAAAAACCAATCTTTTACTTTGGGGACTTTTCCTATTTGATCAAAGTTTCCGTCATGCTATTTATAATGTCTATGTGCTGAAACTATATGATTTACTACTTTGTGCTTTGTGGTTTGGAATTTAATCTTTTGTGCTTTTTTAAGAGAAATGCTTTTTTCGTGTGTATATTTGTCTCTGTTCTATACTTGGCTATCATATTTTTGCCAAAATTTCTCATTTGATACATTGGCCTCTCATTCTGACTTAGCAGTTAGTTGGTTTAGGAGTCGTTTGTGCGTTTTTACAGCGACGCCACAATCTGAACATCTCTGAAGCGATACGTCGGTTTCCGCGGTCAATCGCACCATCAATACGTTTCTCCGTTGTTCCTTGGTTACCGCAACTTTTAATTTCCTTGGTTGTGTATTTATCTGCAACACTTCCCATTTCACAGTGATTCGTTGCATTGTTTATTCTATTGCCAGACCAATTGTTTTTTAAATTAGTTGTCTAAAATAAAATAAGAATTACTATTATAGCAATAATTCGTGATTAACAGAATAATTTGTCAATATATTCTGAATTTTGATTTGATGTCATACATACCTTCAGCAAACGGTGAAATTAGATAAACCTCCGTGTAATAACCTTTCAATTTAAACGTAAGTTCAAGCAGTTTTCCAAATGAAATGTTGTTTATCAAACTATTTAGCTGGGACAGTAGAAGGGCTGATATGTTTTGAATGTACTAATTGTACAAGCTCTTAATCTTTATACAGTACTAAACATATTTAATATCTTCAGGAAATACTTTTATTTATCCATCAATACATTTGCGACATTAAAACAATTAATAAACTTAGTACCATTCAAATGTATCAGACGGGATTTTCTTTTATTGAATAAAAATTATTCCAACATTAATGCGTCAAATAAACTAAACCAGGTTATGATTTCCGAATTTACATACCTGGATGAAAAGTCTCTATTATCAGTAAAATAATTAATGCACAGCAGAGTTGAATGCAAAATCTGTCGTATACTCAGGCTTGTCTATGCAAATAAAAGTCAAACTTAAGAGATTCTTTGGGAACTAAGTAGGATCACTGGTTTATACTACACGCTAATATAAACAACATTCCTTCTGGACAAATTTTTAAACACGCTCATTCAGTAATGTAAACAGAAGGACAACTAAATTAATACATTCGCACAAACGTGCAAGGGCACAATTATTGATTTTTGTTTAGGTCATGTGAATATTTGAAAATCAACTGCAGATGAGACTGACAAAACGATAATTATCGGCGATTTGTTATTCATTTTGTTTCTATGTTTAGGTGCAAAAGAAAGCCATCCGATTTGTAATAGGGCTTATTGTAACACGTGTGCTCGGCTATTGCTGTCGTGTTTTCCTCTTTTCCTAGTGCGTTCGTTTATGTCGAAGTAATTAACCTCTGAAGATAATAAAAGTGATATATATATATAGGCAATCAGCAAAACAAAAAGGTAATCAGATGAAAAGGGATAAAATCACTTAAAATGTAAATGAGTGAAATTGGCGGCTGCGAAATTTCTAGTTAGTCTCTTACAAAACGTATACGCAGCTTTCGACATACTTAGAAACGTCATTCAAGATCAAAACACGTATATACATTCGACTGCCAGTAGTTCATATATTCTGCGAATGGTTAAATATAATTAAATTGGTGCTTCTCTGAATTTATAAACTTCATTTGAAGAACAGTAATCACCACCTACGCAAACAATGGCTATTTAATTGCACAACTATTGTATTTCTTAGAAATGATGTCAAGTAGACAGAACGTCATTCAAATCAATTTTCTTTGAATCATTAGCCTAAATAATTATTATGATACTCGTTCAACTGTATAGATCAGCCAATTACCAGTCAGACCTTGTTTTTTGTACAGCATAATTAGTAACAATTTTAAACTTGAGAACAGATTTTGTGATGCTGAAGAATCTCAAAAAAGAAAATGTCTGACTGCTAATAGTACTACGGGAATACACTAGCTAGCAAGCGTTAATTGAATTAAACATAGTTAATGTTATTATTATAATCAAGGTTGCGGTCTTGATATAAACACCTGACCTATTAATTACTTACATATGTCAGTATAAACTAAGAATTATATGGTGTAGAAAAGGCAATTCATCCAGTAGACCGGTTTCGTCCTTATGTACTGGCCAGAATTTGCCGCGGACAGGATGAATTGCCTTTTCTACACTACACAATTCTTAGTTTATACTGACATATGTAAGTAATTAATGGGTCAGGTGTTTATATCAAGACCGCAAACTTGATTATAATAATTGTTATCACCACTCGCGTAACTAATGTTCGTTTAAATATAGGTAATGTTGTTATGTTAGGTAATTTAGGTTAGCTCGCTGTGTCTAATAAGTGCTTGCATATATTTTAGTCCTTTGCAACTGGGAAAACATAGAATTATCTGATATACCGTTGTAATGTCAAATTTCTTAGGCAAAATATGAATAATTTAGAACATACTAAATTTTCTCATCTGTGAAATGTCAGTGACGCGCAGGAATCAGGATAAATTGAAATAAGCATGTTCTGTTTGGAGTCAGATCCTGTTTTCTATATGAACAAACAAAATCAATAACATGTATAGCATGATAGCGAATAAATATACAAATTAACACACTTAGAAATGTTAATGAAATTTCTCGTCAAAATACCTCGTAAGACCGTTCTTTTTGGTGGCATGTCTTCAGTAAGTGTTTGTTTTCCTTAGCAAGATGACAGATAGGGTTCGGTGAGGATGTAAAAAATGCTGCTGAAGATGAAGATGACGAAAGTGATTGCAATGAGGAGGATGTTTCTGCTGATGATGACGATGAGGAAGAGAAAGAAGTCCTTTTCTGGCATTGAAAGTTGTCAAAATACTCGGTCTCGTTTTCAACGATTTCGTGTTCGTCTATATGTTGTAGATTAGGAGCAATTTGTTGCGGCTGATACTGATGTTGATTCTGACAATAATAATGACTTGTATCGCTCTGTGGAAGTGGAGTATGGTGAGAATCAATATTTTTGTAGCCATCATACAAATAACAGGAACTCATGATTGAACAGACACATTCTTCTCGATTAGGCAGTGGTAATTTGCCGTTGATCAACACATGTGGAATTTGACGCTTAAGACAGGACGAGGATTTAGCTCTCAGCATTGACGCATTTGAATAAACGTAATTGTTATTGCGGCAATTTGGGTTCTTAGGCAAATCTGCAAAAATTTCTTGCTGCTTTTCTTGGCCAACGCCAATAGCCTTGTTATGAGATTGCTGCGCTAGATTATCTCTAATTTTGGCGCCAGTCTTATTTATGGTTATTCCGCAAACATTACCCTTAGACGCTAATGTGTTTGAACAACTTTTCCAGTTGGCTGACGATATATCCGTGGTACAAATAGGTGCATTATTGAAATTTTTCACATCTTCAACTCTTTTAACGGCAGAATACATGTTATTCGTTGCAGAGTCGACGTTTGATGCATCATCGCTGTAACAATAACCTTCATCAAGACAAGCTGGTATAAAAAATGTATTATGTTCGCTTTCTACTTCATTAAACTGATTCAGGTTTATGCAGCGTACATCTTTGTGGTTACTAATTCTATGTATTGCATTATCTTGAAACCCCCTTTCATTTAAACTTATGTTAGGAAACACGTGATGCTCGGAAGGTATTATGTTGCCAGAAAAGGAAGCTGACAAATGACTACTATCCTCATCAATTGGGCTTGCCGAAAAGTACCCAGAGTTTTCCCCCTCATCCACAGGTCGTATCAATATCGATGATGTAGGCCTCTGGAGTGTTTTAAGAGAGAATAATAACATTAAATGGAAAAAGAATGAATTTAACACACTTAAAATTGCTTTAAATTACAATCATGAATGTGAACTCACAAAATTACTCAATCTCCCGTTGTTTCTATGGGCATTAATAAATATTTAAGCATACCAAAATGACGTTCAGATTATTAATAAATAATACAGTAAGCAGGAATTTAAATTGATAAATCATTTGTGCGTGGAATCATAACTATACTATAAATCAGGATTGTAAAGTGTTGAAAAGGCCATTTTCTTTACATTAGGTCTCAACTCAACTGAAATATCTGATGCTTTATGTAGTAAATTTAGAAAATAAAATTTAATTATGTTAAATTACATGTATGATGTAAAATTGACAAGCATTAAGTGAAAAATGCACACACAGGTGCACGCCTATACCAATAATTCCCTAGTAAAGTAAAAAATTTCATTGTGTTAATCAAATTTCGTGCTCATTATTGGTTTGTTTGTTTTTTTATAATTTATAAATGTAATCGAACTTATATCCTATGCATTTCTCACTTTGTTATAAAATGAATCAATTACTTCAGATCAATTGAGAACGGGCAAAGAGAAACTTTCTTGTCAAATCATCGTTCCACAAAAACCTGAATAAAAATAATAATAATAATAATAAATATATGTGTATGTGGCGAAAGCTACAAACAGTTAATGTTCGTGACTGCATAGAATTTGTGCAGCCGACATTTCCAGTCAAGTTCAATGTATGCGAGACTGCCAGAGGTGAGAGCCGTACATATCTAAATTTGATTTCCATATATATTCAATGCGGTTTGATCATCGATAGTCAGTTTGCCGTCGTACTCTGAAGATGATCATGGAAGGTCGAAACGCGTCAGTGCGTTGCGGCTGGCGGCAGTTTTGTTATATTGTTCGATGACTGGTTAAATACAATGGGATTGGTGTTTACTTCAAGCTCGCAAACTTGATTTAAAGAATCATTATTGATTTGTTTGTTTTTTATAATTTATAAATGTAATAGAACTTATATCCTATGCATGTCTCACTTTGTTATAAAATGAATCAATTAATTCAGATCAATTGAGAACGGGCAAAGACAAGCTTTCTTGTCAAATCATTGTTCCATAAACCTGAATAAAATTAAATTTATGCATCTATGCATAACGTATATAACATTTAACATCAATAGAACATATAAACCGCAAAACTCAAAAGTATTTATTATATAAAATTCTTTATTAAAAATCTACTATCCTGCGCGTATCTTTCAGGTTTTTGCAATCTAACTACATTATATAACTTATGCGAGTGACAGGGCTCGAACATGGGCACGTCTGCTTCGGAAAACACGTGATGAATACCCAATAAGGATGTAACCGGTCTACTGGACGAATTGCCTTTTTCTACATTACGCAAATGTAGGTACTTAATGGGTCCGATATTTATATCAATTTCGCAACCTTGATTGTAATGAATGTTACCACCGCCCGCACAACCAATGTTCGTTTAATCCTGTTTGGCCAGATGTTTATATTAAAACTTTTGTCCAACTAAATTAATGATAATATTTTTAATGATATTAACTCAACTGTGCAATGATTGCAAGCTAGTTTGAGTTAACGTAGCCTTACCTTCTTCTGTTTTGCTCCCAGATGGAATTCCTTTGGTCTGTAGACATTTTCGAAGTTGGAATAATCAGCTTCAACAATACGTTCGAATTCATCATGGCTAAGCTTGTCCTCATTCATACTGTCGCTTCGGCTATTAGTATTTGTAGGCGGCTGCTTTCGAGCGGAACAACAACGCTTCACTGCAAATGGCAGATCGTAAAACGATTTTGAACTTTTTCTTCGTTTTAAATTTTGGTCAGTCGTTTCTTTCATTGCTAGGAGATCAACCAAACGATGATCAGATTTATCCAGGCTCTTTCCAACATTTATAGCATTTTTATTATTATTTAAAGTATTATTGCATTTGTTTGTGCTATTGTTGGTGATTTTTGTGCAAGTCTTTCCCTTAATGTCACTATTCAGTTTGAAGTCTAAGGACGCATTTGATGAACAGCTAGACACCGCGCAAAAACGTGTAGCATTTGGAGATTGACCGAATTGTAAACGTAGTTTTCGTCGCACTTCCGTGTAAACAAGTCCTGGCAGGCCGTTCAACTCTTCGTAATTATCTATTAAATTTTCTAGCGTATGTATTCTCCAAGCTAACGGGCTCGGTCTGTCCAACAGGCAATTATAGATCGTTAGTTGGTTGCCTGACGGCTCCAGGCATTTTTTTCCAACTTGACGTTGATCACGCGCCAATGTGGTTGACGTCAGAGGCAAGCCAAATAGTGCAACTGCCGTGCATCGTGCAATGCTCTGCGCTGTCATGCGTGAATAGCGAGCCAATGTGGCTACACGGTGAAATAAGCGAAGCAAACGCATAAGGAGACGACGCTCTGCTGTGGGTAGCAGCAGTTGTATTACTAAACGATAGGTGAACATTTGACGAGCCTGACACAGACAATGCATCCAATCAATTTGCTCAACATCAGTCTCCAATTGAGGCAATTTGTATTGTAGCTTCGTAGCGTCAAACAACAAGTTCCCGGCTTCTTCCGGGATCAACCCACCAGTTTCTTGTCTGTTGAGTACAATGAATAAGGTATAAAATTAGAAAATCGGATCATATGTATCCTAATATTTGAATTGTCTATAAATAGTATCAGTAATATAACAGATTCCACGACTGTTAGTGAAATTTGGATTGCTTTAATTCTGGCCAGTACATTATGAGGAAACCGGTCTACTGGATGAATTGCCTTTTCTACACTGTACAATTATTAGTTTATACTGACATATGTAAATAATTAATGGGTCAGGTGTTTATATCAAGGCCGCAAACTTGATTATAATAATTGTTATCACCACCCGCGCAATCAATGTTCGTTTAATTATATAAATGAGCTTAATTCTATGCAGCTTTAAAAGTAACATGTTGCGCGACAGGGAATAGATTATTTACCTGATTTTCGGATTGCGTACCGAATTATTTGAATCCACTGTCATCATGGTTTCTTCATATATATGCAGCTTTCGCCGCACATATGCATTTAATGACTTCTTGATAAATTTTTCGTATTACAATGATCGGATCCGAGAAATGAGTGCACAACAAAGTGTGCTCCAAACATTCACATAACATTTACTATAATCAAGGTTGCGAACTTGATATAAGCAACTGTCCCATTAATTACTTACATATGTCAGTAGAAACTAAGAATTGTATGGTGTGGGAAAGGCAATTCACCCAGAAGACCGGTTTCGTCCTTTTTGTGAACTCATCATGTACTGACCAGAATTTGCCGCGGACAGAGCAGTGATGAGTTCCCAATAAGGACAAAACCGGGCTATTGGATGAATTGCCTTTTCTACACCATACAATTCTTAGTTTATACTGACATATGTAAGTAATTAATGGGCCAGGTGCTTATATCAAGATCGCAAACTTGATTATAGTAATTGTTATCACCGCCCGCGCAACCAATGTTCGTTTATTCACATGACATCATTTATAACTTTTAAAAGGGCCAATTAAAATGTGTTAATGTAAATACCTATCGCGGCCCATGAACGACTTTGTTTGTTTCTTATCCCTGAAAAAATTGGCAGACTGCCTCGGTGCTGCGCTTTGTGACAGACACATCATCAACAAACTGGCCAAATCGTGTGGAGATTTTGCATTTGCCAAAATTTTGTAAACCTCAGATCGTCGCCGAGACATAATACGATTTGTACATAAGCCAGGAAGACACCCTGTTGTGGGGCGTATTGGCGCGGGCGTATCAAGATACTCATTGCTTTCCCAAGGACTTGGCTCAGGAATCTTAACATAGCCTGAAATTATAGCATCTTTAGCGTTTTGAAACAGTTGACAGACGTTGAATCTATTGCCCGAGCGCCGAAAAATACCCTCTGTTTTAATAAGATCTACGAAAAGGGAAATATAAAAAGTACCGGGTTAGTTTTATCACTTTAAAAGATATATACACATAAATATATACAGGTTTGTGTATTATATATATATATATATATATATATATATATATATATATATATATATAGTGAGTTTTGGTGGTACATGACAATACGTAAAGCTGACTATAATATTAATTCAAAGAGCATACATCATAGAACTCATTTCGTCCAATTTCCCCACATTACTTGACAAATTGTATAGCGGGTTTGAGGTACAGAATCGTCTACTACTTTTGGGACGCCATTAAACACAAATCATGTGCATTTATTTGGATTACATCATGTATTGAGGCTGAATTTTCGATAGCCTCCTGTACTTGTATGTCCTAACTTATTACTAAATCCGTCGTGCTTTAGACATCTATTTTACCTATTAACTAGACCAAATGTCGCTAAGTTGTGCAAAATCTGACCTACTGCCAAAGTCCAGCAACTTTCTACTTAATTTATGACTTTATAAACGTATGCACCATAACAAGATAGTAACCAAGACGACAAATAAGTCCTAGTCAAAATTATAGAATTGTATAACTTACCCTCATTTTCCAGCAGATAGTCAGTAATATAGCGGCACAAAGTAGCATTTGCATTCCTGCAAGACTTCATTTCACCAGTATCAAGTTTGTGAAAAGAATTTCCGATTGGTGCATGCATCGCTTCATTGCTTGATAATGCTTCGTTCTGCATCTTCGAATTTGTTGCGTTAAACTTTGTCAGACCTAATTGTATAATTAGTTTAAATTTCTGTTATTTTATCATCGTGGATGAATTTTGACGATTAAGTTAATTTTCCAAAATAACGCAAAAATTATTTACTAAATTTTATTATTTACGTCAGCCACCTAGAGCCGCAGTGTATTAGCATCTTTCTGTGAATAAAAATTTTACGATTGGATGCCAGTTTAGCGTTTATTATTATTTGAGAATACTTTTTTACCACCAGACTAGCATGTTACTATTAAGCATAAGTAGACTGATGGTTTACGGCTAATTCAAAGAAAACACATCCATCCGTCTGAACTTTATGTGAAAATAATCACTTCGGAATTAAGCTAAATTCCTGCAGAAATGGGCAATAGATAGTCACATACTCCGAAGGAAACGCGTCCAAATGTCGAGCGCTGTCCGCGGAAGAAGTCTGAACAGTATTTAAACGGTTCCCAATAAGGACGAAACCGGTGTAATGAGTGAATTAATTAATTAAATAAAGTTTTGCGATCTTGATTGTGCGCATCCATTTGTAAGTGCAATCTCAGAATTGTGTAATGTAGAAAAGGAAATTCATCCAGTAGACCTGTTTCGTCCTTATTGGGAACTCATCATGTACTGTTCAGAATTTGCCGCTGAAGAAATCGATCTACTGGATGAATTGCCTTTTCTACATTACCCAATTCTTGGTTTACACTG
>JAQBSW010014489.1:0-11559 GCA_029291075.1 Eudiplozoon nipponicum
ATTGCAGGTTTACACATTCGTCTAGGAGATTGTACCGTCCTATTATTCCACATTATTCGACCAAATATATAGTGGTTAAAGGGCGTAATACTGGCTTCTACTGATGAGTCACCAATAAGCACGAAACGAATGTGCATGAGATTATACTTTCCGCTCATGCTGCCTTTGGTTTATCCTTCTGGTCACAACTGAACTAATTTTTTACTCTGTTCGCAATACCTAATACATACAAAGAGTATTTAACTGTTATAAATTGAAATCTTACCAACGTGCAGTAAACCCTTAATTCTAAAAAAACACATTTTGCCTTCTATTCCTTTTAGTCTAATAAACATTGTGCATGCCAGGAGTTCTCGCTTTGAATTTTCATGATCTCACCATTATAATTTTATCGTTTCTTTCAACATCGCTAGAAAAACTAGATAATGTTTGTTGCGGAGAACTAATATATATGTTCTTTTGAAATGCGAGCTTTAATAAAATTCATTGTACCCTTCCTGTGTGCAAAAAGAAAAAGAAATTTTATCAGATATAAGAAATGTTTCTTTCGCATAATCTCCTCAAATATCTACTAATGAATATATCTTTATATATAAGTTGGAAAGCAAAACAAGATAGAAATATGTGAACATAGAGGGTGTGTGGAAAACGGAAACCAATCAATTGAGTGCGTCACATCCAGTTCAAGCTCAACGCTTGTACGTGCTTATTCTGCTTGCATAAATCCGGTTGCAATTTGTTTATCCATAAGGCTTCGTATGTGGCTAGCTCCCTTTTGTTTTGCATTTAGTAATTACTTTGAATGCTACGTCTGGAGAACATACGTGCGATGTTTCGATGATGTGTTGCGCAATAGCACACGTGTATTCACTATTTGATTTAAAACAGGGGTTTAAGTTACAATTTTCTCTCATTCGAGTATTTAACCGTCTGGTCGATCGGCCTACGTAAGTTGTTCGACAACTTGCGCATGTATATTGGTAAATAAAATTTGATATCGACATTAATGGCTGTTTCTTTTTGACTGCTGGTAAAGGCAAGTGTGTTACCCTAAATAACAAACATAGTTTAGCTGCATTAAATGTGCGTGTTACTACTGCTTTAACTTTCTTTTGTGCCATTCTGGAGACTGCATCCTCCTTAAATGGGATGTTTAAGTAGATTGTTTTCTTTTCTGGCCCGTAATACATATGTTTCTGTTTAATTCCCCTTTTAATAATTGATTCAATTAATTGTCTGGGAAAGCAATTAGACATTAATTCTTTAATTGCTTTATTATATTCATTTTCTTTTGAATATTGACTAACCAACCTGTCAATTCTTGGAAAGCAGCCACGAACTGTTGATAATATATATTGAAACGGCACAAAACTGCTGTAATGCAAATTCTGTGCAGTCCATGTCGGTTTATGGTCAATTGTTCTGTTTAATTTACCATTAGTTTCTTTCTTTAATAGTACATCTAGGAAAGACAGACAGTCATCTTTCTCGTGCTCTGACGTGAAGCCGATATTCTTATGTGCTTCGTTGAAACTTTGAAGCAATGTTCGTGATTGCGACCTGTTCTTAAGTACAAGAAATATATCACCCAGGTACCGTATATATTGAGCACATTTACTTATGGCACTATTTAATGATGTGTTCACTAGGTTCCCTAGAAAAATCTCAGCCAACTCTGGAGATAAGGAGCTCCCCATTGCCACACCATAATATATATGTGCAATTGTGTATTGGGCGTTTCGCACCCAATAAAATATTAAACGAACATTGATCGCGCGGGCAGTGGTAACAATTATATTTGATCAAGGTTGCAAACTTGAAATAAATCCTTAACCCATTATGTACATACATTTGCCAGTATAAACTAAGAATTGTATAGTTTGGATAATGAAATTCATACAGTAGACCGCTTTTGTCCTTATTGGGATCTCATCACGTACTGTCCATCGAGCCCTGTTCGCGGAAAATTCTAGACAGTACCTGATGAGTTCCCAATAAGGACAAAACCGGTCTACTGGATGAATTGCCTTTTCCACACTATACCATATTTCTTTTTCAATGACAAATGTATGTACATAATGGGTCAAGTATTTATATCAAAATGTATAGTAACAAATGAGTACAAATATGACCGGAAGGATAAACAAAAGACAGCATAAACGAAACGTATAACCTTATGTGCACATTCGTTACGTGCTTACTGGTGACTCCATGAATTTTCCCACATTCCTCAACAAAATATATAGTGGGTATAGGGCGCAGTATTGGCTCCAAATGATGAGTCGTCAGTAAGCGCGAAACGATTTCAAATACGAGATTATACTTTCTGTTCATGCTGTCTTTGGTTTATCCTTCATGTCATAATTGAACTTTTTTGTTACTAGGTGCGCAACACATTATGCACAAATGCGAATATGTTAGTTTTCAGAAAAAAACAGTATGTAACTGTTATATATTTAATTGAATTGTGTCATTATTACCGTGAAATATGATAACTTATTTCGATCATGGCCAGGGTTAATAGATTTGTTGGTGTAACAGGTGTTAAGGAATATTTGTAATTCTCAATTCTAATGAACTTAAGCACACATTGAAATCCATTGTGTTGGTACCATTCACCAACCCCACAACCATTTTGTTGTACTATGTACATTTTCAGAACCATAATGTTGGTACCGGGTACTGACACAATAGCCATAGTATTAGTAACCTATGTAAACTTGTTATATATATTATACATATTGAGTCGTCTTTGAATTCGCATTGTTGGAGACTGTATATGAAGCTAGCTTCACTACTGATGGTCTACACTTTCGTATAGGAGATTGTACTGTCCTATTTTCCCACATTCCTCACCCAAATATAGAGTAGGTAAAAAGCATAATTCCGGCTAATGCCAATGAGACGTCATTAAAAAATAAACGTACATGAACGAGCTTATACTTTCCGTTTATAAGGTCTTCGGTCTAAACTACTGATTATATTTGAACTAAATTGTTACGGGGTGCACAACACCTAATACGCAATTACACAACATTAGTTGCGCGGACAGTGAAAACAATTTTTTCAATGACGTTTGCGAACTTGATATAAACACTTGTTCCATTATGTACATACATTTGTCAGTATAAAAAATTACTGTATAGTGGGGAAAATGCAATCCATTCAGTAGACTGGTTTCCTCCTTATCGGGAATTCATCGCGTACTGTCCATCGAGCCCTGTCCGCGGAAAATTCTAGACTGTACGTGATGAGTTTCCAATAAGGAAAAAACCGGTCTACTGGATGAATTGCCTTTTCTACACTATACAATATTTACTTTACACTGTAAAATGTATGTACATAATGGGTCATGTGTTTATATCAAGTTTACAACCTTGATTAAAGATAAAACACCGTTATTCAAAGTGGTTCAATTTTGGCTTACTGTACTGATCAAGCGGTAATGAAAGCTGCTTCAATCATTTACAGTATCCATGGTTTTTTTTCGTGAGTAGTAGATTTCCAATATCAGTTTGGCATAGATCCAATCGATCCTCATTTACAAGTGCTCACCGATTTCGTCTTTGTTTTGGCTGAATGCTGACTCATCTCTTTCCTCCGAAGGCTTCACCATCGTAAATACTAACCACCGGAAATGAGATATGATCTAATCTTTGTTGACTGGCAACGTTTCGGAACGGAATATCCTGTTCCATCATCAGACCTCAAACCACACACACATACACAGTACAAATTTTCACAATGCTTAAATCTGTTATTGTGAGCATTGGCATTGTGCGTGATTGGAGGCCTGATGAAAGAAAATTGTGAACTCTATAAATTTGACGATAAATCAAGTCATCATTAAATCAAGTTTGCGATATTGATATAAACACCAATCCCATTATATATATATATATATATATATATAAGCATAAACTAAGCATTGTATAGTATATATTTAGCAATTCATTCAGTAGACCAGTTTCGTCCTTATTGGGAACTCATCACGTAATGTCAGGAATTTTGCGTGGAAAGGACTCGAACCTGGGCAAGTCTGCCGCCGAATCTCTTAATCTAACCACTGAGCTACTTTGTCGGACGCGACACAATTTTCTGTTCTATACTTAGTAATGTTCACGATTATCCTTTCCTTTATGTGGAGAATATATGGCATTCCCTTTAACCTAAAGCTCCAACCAACCTTATCTAGTCTGTGATTTTTTTTATTTTCGATTCGTGCTAAACCAAAAGTCGTTTATTTTTTTAATTTTTATTATTGTGGCATGTCTATGATTTTAATTTATAGTAAATTATACAAATTTTTTCACCTACTTTGGTCATCATAAATGCAGAAATTAAAACTGTCTAAATTGTCGCACGACCCAAAAGTTATATGACCGATATAGACCTGAGATTTCAACTTCCAGCTTTAGAATCATGCCAAATCTGAAATGAACGACCAGTTAAGCGCTTTTCGCCCTAAATAGATATGTTGTCACTACGGGTATCGAGGTCTTCTGTGAGAATTTCAGTGGTCTCAAGGTCATATTAGGGCCGTGCGTGGCTGCTCTATTGAGTGTAATGACAACAAAACAACAGAACTTTGGGATTGCCCGTACAATTTATCAGCAACTGTTGATTTGATCCAAAGTTCTGACGCCGCTCAAACAACCGACTTAAAATTACTGAATTATGTTCAATATTTATCAATTTTATCGAAGTCAAATTATCAAATTATTATCAATTTTATGTCAACAAAAACTAAATATCAATTTATACGTCGGGAGCACAATTGCAAACACCAAATTTACCTTTTGATTGAAATAGATAATATTTAAAAAATTAACTTTTAACGTTTTTCAGGTAAATGTCTTAGGTTAAACAATAGTTGAATGCGCGGTTGGTGGTAACAATTCTTTAAATCAAGTTTGCGTGCTTGAAGTAAACACCAATCCCATTTTATTTAGCCAGTCCTCGAACAACATAATAAAACAGTTGCAAAACACTGACGCGTTTCAACCTTCCATTGTCATCATCAGAGTACGACGGCAAACTGACTAGCGAGGGTCAAACCGCATTACATATATATATGGAAAGCAAAATTAGATATGCACTCTCACATCTGGTAGTCTCGCATACACTGTGCTGAACTGGAAATGCCGGCTGCACAATTTCTAATCAGTCACGAACATTAGCTGTTTGTCGCTTTCGCCACACACATATATATATAGACAACACAATTAAACAGTAATTGTTTTAGGTAGCATGATTCAAATAACAATAAACTTGTTAATTATTTTGGTTTAAATTTTTATTTTAGGTAATACATTCTTGGAGTTAAAGTGAATACGGAATGTATTATTTCGTGCGCTGATTACCTGGAGATCAGTTGGCAACTGCACATAGGACATAACTGCAATCCATTTAATGGGCACCACTGAATTTTGCAAATTATTTTAGCCTTAAAATACTTTTATGTTATTAAAATTTATTTAACATAATGTAATGGAAAAATAACTTTAGACTACCGCTAACATAGTTGCTGTTATTAATTTTGCCCGCGGAGTTTTAGCCCAAATATATGTATTAATGGATAATACAAGACTTTACAAAATTGCTAAATCTTAAAGATTAAAATTAACAAATTCCAATTATTGCTAAATTATTCTTTAGAATTACTCAGTAGTTCGATTAGACATTAAAATTAATTGCAGAATAATATGAATTTAAAAAATTTGAAGCAAACTTCAGCTTAAAATTTTAAATATTTGCCACTGATTTTCAATATTTTTGACCGAAAATAAGGTAAAAAATAAAATAATCCTCTAACACAAGGTTGAAAGCTTGTGATAGACAACAAACTATATATTTTTAACCAGTCGCACAGCACCAAAATTACCGCCAGTTACGGGTAATCCTAGATTACGAACTTTTATTATTACTATCAGAGCATGATAGAAAACTGATTATCGAGGACCAAACCGCAATGAATATACATGGAAAGGATATCTAGATATGCCTTCGTAGTAGCATTTGTTCAGACATTTTTGCTGTTCGCATTTACGGTGAATTTTAGCCTATCTGCAAAACAACTGTATTAATACCCTTTACAGATATTTTACATAATATATATGGCGAGATGGCTTTAATGTCGCACTGCCGAAGAATTCATATGAAATTGTTCCTAATACGGCTTGAAAGCATATGCGTAAATGTGATATTCCGTTCACATGACCCTTAAACAATAAATAACGCGTGTTTTGTGTATAGTGCTTACTCCTACAGATAACTCGCCAGTTAGCGGCAGCAAACGTGTGTATAGCAGTATATATTTTGTCCAAAATGACTGGTAAATATTTCTAATTCTAACAAATTTGTTACTAGGTAAAGTTTATTTTGTTTATTAAATTTTTAAACTATGACTATTGGTTTATGCTATTTGATAATCAGTGTTTAGCAAACGCTTTCGAATTTTTCCGACCGTGATTAGTGAAGAAGCAATAAATTGGTTTTAATTACTTTGTGCTCCTTTTGTATAATACGATCTGTATTTGTTGAATTAGCAGGTTTTTCTTCTCTTTTTCTTATCATCTTCAGGGACAGGTAATGAAGGATTCTATCGATTTTCCGTTTGTTGATTCTCATGGTGTTTTTTTCTTTAACACTTAAATTTGATAATTTAATCAATAAGGTTATTGATTTTTAGCCTTCAAGGTTATAAATTTTACTGTGTTAAATGTAATGATATTCCTAACATTTGTCCATTTCGTTCCCTTTTTTTGAATTATTCTTCTACTCATTTTCGTCGCTTAAAGATCTCATAGGAAAACTATTTTCAGATAGAATTTTCTATACTGTTTCCTGCCACGTAACCAAACAAGGTCTTATGTTTACATCAATTAATTTATCCAGAAAGTTATTAATTTTAAAGATTTTCTTTAAAAGCTATGAGCTTTCTTCGACCTTGAGCAAATAGCATATATTCTTAAAGTATTTGTCTAAGTTACTTATAATAGTTTTCGTGTAAAATATTGAAATGGCCCTGTTTTATTAAATGTTATGTCCAATGAAAGAATTTTTCAAGTGTATGGATCTTGTCAAACTGCCGTCATTCTCTTAAAGCAGATGAATGTCGCGAAAAGAAATTTATTCTGCTTCACTTCTTCTAGTGTAATTGCGATTTGTTCCCTTTTGTTGGTCTGTTATTTGGTCCTCTAATATTTACAGCTTTTAGAATAAATAACAGTAGACCGTCTACATATCTTCCATATAGAGTGCATTGCTCTATGATTTTATATGGATCCGTTTTGCCTGGATGATATATTTTTTATATAAGCGAAAAACGAGGCTTTGCAACACCCTATGGCGAACAACTGACGAAGTAGACACTATTAAACAGAAAATGAAATTTAACTTTGTAGCCCATTTTATATCTTTTTATATATCATTTTATATCTTTCACAAAAGTTTGACATTTCCAATATTCATTTTGGAATGCGTCTGAGAGTATCACCATTTACTGTCTTTAGATCGACGTGTACCATTCATGAACAGCATTTTTTCATTGGCCACGTTCTTGTTCTTTAGTTCTACTGTTAATTCAAAATAATTTTTAACTGTGTATGTGTAAATAATCTACCAATTTAGCTAAATGTATTTTCATAACATTTTAGATAGTAAGTGTCGTAAAATGTTCATCATTGATATTATTTGAAGCGTTGGGAGAATTTCGAAGCATATTTGAGCCCCGTCAATTTTGACTTTACATATAACCCTTTTGAATATTTGGTAATCGGTTTAATTTAACTAATTTCTTCCAAAAGTTCTGAATTTTCTCTAAAATTGACCATTGTTGTTGTGGCAAGTGTTTCAACCAATTTTAGGGCGAAACTGATTTTTTTCAATATTAATTGAATCAACAAAATGATTGGTGCCTGATCGCTAATTTGACTGGTCGTCATTTAATTCTTTCGTAGCTAAATTGTAAGCGACAATTGTCTGGATAAAAATTCCTGATCTTCTGGCTGTTGTAAGGCGTCTTATTATTGTAAAATTTTGAAGATTTCAAATATCATCTAATATTCTCTTTTTGAAAATTTGCTTTCCCTTTACAGCTCTCCCGATATAGTACTGCTGCTCACTTTCTTCATTATTTGAACCAATCTGCGTTAAATTAATCCGAGTTGACTACTCTTGTTAGTTCATTATAGACATTTTCAAGTGAAACTTGCACATATATGACGTCATGGCCACTCGAAATTAACTTAAGTTTAGAGAATTTTGATATAAAAATGTTCCTTTTTCGGGTTTTGAGAAATGTGCACTTGAATAGTTGGAGAAAACACGTTCCAAACTGGTCGAACATTTGAAAGTTCCAGGACATCTGCCAATATCCATCGTCAGCTCCTTTATTTCTTTGTCTCGTATTCTGTTTATCAAGTAATCTGAATTTTCTGTGAACGCTTCAGGACCCTCTTTTTTGTGCATCTTCAGTATTTTTTCAAGCGGGTGTATTTCTCCTTCAGTGCCCTCTTTTTTGTTGTTTTGAATTGCGTTAAAAGATTGGTTGGATTTCGAATGTTTTTATGACACTGTTTAAGAAAACGTTCAGGCACAACTGTGAACACCGCTTATAGAATATTTTGTGTTTCAACAGTTTTGCTTGTCTGCATTCGGAAGTAATAAATATGTTTTATTCCTTCCGTGGTAAAGCTGACCACATACTTTTGATAAATAATATGATATAAATCTAATTAATATCCAGTTATAAATCTTCATTTATTCTGTCGAATGAAAAAGACACTCATGGAATAGATAAAGTTAAAGTTATTTTTGAGTATTTAAGTTAATCTTGCTAAAATATTTTGACATTTCTTATCAACATCATAATTTAAACTACACGTTCATTATACATGGTTTTCCGAATAAACGAACAAAAGTTGGGTTAGATTCTATTATATATGTCACACGTTTGGGATATTTTTGTTTTAAATTGGCGAGTTACTCGGTTTGTTTGGCAATGTTTCCTAGTTTTCTATTTTCTGTCATTTCTGTCGTTGTTTAGTGGTGGCTAATTGCCTAAATTGGTTAAGAAATATTCACGGTTATTTCTTATGCAGATGTTTCCACTTTTTTCTTTATCATGACTCCACATTTATAGGAGATATTGAGAGAAAAATAGATCTACTCGCCCAATGAACGAAGTTCTTTTATAAATAGTGAAAATAAGCGTTCACATAAAATTTAGAAAGTCCAAAAAATATTACACGAAGGAATAATATACCAGAAGATGGATTTAGATAAGTTCCTTGATAAATCCGAATTTCCCACAAACCCATAAATAGTTATCCTTAACTATTCAAATGTATTTTTACAAACAATCGTGAAAATGCTATTACCTGGAACAAAATTACGAGCTCGTAAAAGTGCTGGGTAGTCGTGATATCTTATATATTTAGACCATTTTGAAACTTCTTTTTGAACTTACGATGGAAAATCAACACAAGCAAATCTAATAAGGAAATATCAAAAACAGAACAGAACAATATCCGCCAAGCTTTAGGAGAAATAAAGATTTAGGAACGAGAAAGCCAACCGAACTCAGAATTATTCAATTTTATATAATCAATGAACTCTCTATAAATGAAAAATGATGAGGAACTGTTTTGCTAATAACTTGTGATTATAATTGAATTATAAAAGAAATGATAGATGATCAGTCAATATTCAAACGGAAAACAATACAGATTGATTATTTAATTAAAAAAACAAATGTAGATTTCCATCTCTGAAAGGTGGACAGATAGTGATCAACATCGATCACAGTTTAGAGCGCATAACCAGAAATCCAGGAAAAGTAGTATTAATTTTTTTTTAAATTTTGAATTACCAGAGGACCAAAGAATAAAACTGGTCGCACTGGAAATACCGTGGCTATTTAAAAATATTATAATCAAAATGCTGAAAGGAATATCCGTGTTAACCGAATTGATTGAAAGACATTCATGAACTCATATCAACCAGCACTGTAAACGTACTGTATCGATTTAATAGTGGATGATTCCATCAGTTGACTGGTCTTGCCATTGACATTTTTATAGCATCGTTCCATTTGGCATCTAGTACGAATCACTCTACAATACAATATTGACAAGTAGACGCCATTGAAAAGCTAAATAGATAAACAGCTGTTCTTTGTTCCACAAGCTTTAAATTTCCGAGAAACCTTGAATCAAGCCAAAAAAGTCGACTGAGATATCAGAGGTACATCGGAGAAAGGGAAAGAGAACAAGCTACCTTTTCTCCATATTTGATTGCTCCGGGAAAATGACGGGAATTCGATTCCATCGATACGCCATAAATCCACAATCACAGAAATCTATAATCATGAAGGTAGCAGCTTAGTTATCTGATTTTTGAAGATATGCTTTGGGCACCTGTTCAAGGAAGATTTATAGCGTTTAAAGAAAAACTTGTAAACTGATAACTTTCTGGAAGTTAGCATCAGAACTCGCCTGGCATATACAACAGTTAACAATAACAGAAAAGTCTATTTGAAATTATTCTAACCAGAAGAACTTTATTTACAAATAAAAACTCTAGGAATAAACCAAATCAATAGGAAAAATTTCCAACGTTAAAATAACCATCATATGTAACTAAATGAAGGATCATCTGCGTTCCTTATAAATCTCTACTATTGAGTTTACAATTTCAAATGACGTGTTGCTGCAAGATAATCTGGAGAATCAAAACCAGACATATCACCAGAATCAATCAATATTATATATATACATATGCATATATATATAATAAGCATACAGTTTATAGTAGCACTCTTACCATGCATTTTAATAGTACCAACAACATAGTTTTGGGAAAGGCAATCAATTCTCAACACTTGGCAATCTTACATAAAAGCTACGAATACCAAGCAATTTAATGAATGATATCGATCTTCGGCCAGTGATAAGGTTTTTGCTGGAATATCTGAAGTTCACAATAAGCCATTCATCTCCGAAACCATTGTGTGCGTAACTTTTTCGGGTATGCTAAATGTTATATGCAGAGAAGTGACTTTGATTTTAAATTTCCGAAGCCGTTATTTAAAGCTGAATCTATTACTGCATGAATACTTATTAGAACGTACAGTAAAATTGTCAAACTTTCCCTGACTTAATATGTATAATATATAATATAATATGATAGAATATAGTAAAATATAATATAATATAATATAATATAATATAATATGATATGATATAATATAATATAATATAATATAATATAATATAATATAATATAATATAACATAATATAATATAATATAATATAATATAATATATAATATAATATAAAATAATATAACATAATATAATATAATGCAATATAATATAATATAATATAATATAATATAATATAATATAATATAATATAATATAATATAATATAATATAATATAATATAATATAATATAATATAATATAATATAATATAATATAATATAAGATAATATAACAGTAATATAATATAATATAATATAAATATAATATAGTAAAATATAATATAATATAA
>JAQBSW010014490.1:0-11548 GCA_029291075.1 Eudiplozoon nipponicum
AAGAAGCATGCCCGTCAGACTTCGGAATGTCAATCCTGCTACCGTTTCCCAAAAAGGGTGATAGATCAAGGTGCGAAAACTACCGTGGTATCAGTCTTCTCAACACCGCATCCAAGCTGTTGGCGTCGATTCTATTGAACCGCTTCTGCAAAGAGCGGCATGTCCGTACCCGTCCCAATCAGGGTGGATTCCGCCCAGGCAAAGGCTGTGTTGATCAGATCTTTACATTACGGCGAGTTTTGGAACATCGCAACGAATTTCAACAACCAACCGTCGCTTGTTTTATTGATTTCCGAGCTGCTTTTGACTCTGTTGATCGCGACTCCCTATGGAACATCATGCTGCTCGACGGTATGCCCATAAAACTCGTCAATCTGATCAAGGCCTACTATGCAGCCACCAAAGCCAGAGTACGTGTTTACGGAGAAGAATCGGATGAATTCAGTCTGCACACAGGGGTTCGACAAGGATGTCCCTTGTCACCCATATTGTTCAATTATGCGGTTGACTGGATTCTGAGCAACGCGCTAATTGAGTTCCGAGGCGTTCAAGTATCAAATAACCTATGGCTGACGGATGTTGATTACGCAGACGATGTTGTTCTCCTTGCTGACAGCTTTGGGAGCATGCAAGCTGTTTTGGATCAAGTGGCCCAGTTTTCATCAGCCGTTGGTCTGGAAATCAATGCCGACAAAACGAAAGCCTTCGCCATCGGTGTATCTTCATCTGATGAGCAGCTCACGGTGTACGACAGCCCAATCGAAACAGTCGACGATTTTACGTACCTTGGCTCAAAAATACTTCCAACTGGTCAAGCAAAGAATGAAGTCCGAACACGCATCGACCGTGCCAGACTTGCTTTCTTACAATTGAAGAACTCACTTTGGAGAAGAAGTGAAATCAGCCTCAAAACGAAAATCCGAGTCTACCAGGCTACTGTTCGCCCTGTGCTACTGTATGGCTGTGAGACTTGGCCATTACGTTCTGAGGACTCCAAAAAGCTCGAAGTATTCGACCATTGGTGCCTTAGGTACATCACAAAGACAAAATGGATGGACCGAGTGTCGAACGCATCTGTTCGTCACCAATGCGGTGACATCATGCAACTATCCGTCTGGATCCAACATCGTCGACTTCAATGGTTCGGGCACGTACTACGCAAACCCGAAGACGAAATGGTACGGCAGGTGATGAACCCAGGTCAATGTGCAAACTGGCGCCGCCGCCGAGGCGGACAACTGAAGACATGGCTTGCAACAATCAAATCGGACATGGAACTCCTAGGTTTACGCAATGTTTATGGTCCGCGTCACTGGGAGCGTCATTGGCCCTCTTTATGTTCCGAAATGGCTGCCAACCGCCCGGCATGGAGAGGTTTAATCCGGGATATCAATGGAGCCGGCTTATCCTCTAAAAGGAGCCAGCCGCAGTAAAGTAAAGTAAAGCAAGTTATATGAAGCCAGCGATAACATCAAATGTCCAAAAATAAAATTTGATTTATTTTTATATGAGGAGTTAAATGATGTCCAATAAATTAATTAACCTCCAGATCCACCCTCGTGTTTAAGATGTTTACTCATACATTAAAAGGTCCTCATTCTTCGGTTTCTTGATGACTCTTCCGGAACGAATTTCAACATGTTTTACTGGTACTTCACTGTCTCAATTTCATATAGCACTGATCTCTGTCCTTAGTCGTCTTAGCTTTAATCTTTACTTCTTTCCCGCATTTATCTGGCTCTTCCTTTATCTCACACACTTTTGAGTCACATCTCGTCTCAGCTTATTGATACTTCGATGGATACCGTTCCTCAGTCTCCTCCTCCGTCCATGTAAACTGTGGAAAGCAGCGATTTAGTGCTACATACTTTACTGTGCCATTTACTTATATAAATGCATTTTTATCAGTCATATGATTGACTTTAAATGGCCCCTTATAGAATGGAGTCAGACAATTGTCTGTTCTCTTTAGTTAAAAATACATGAGATGCCAACTTTAAATCTGAAGATACATAGCTTTTAGACCTTGGACTTCTAGTTTTGGTTGGAGCTAAACGACTCATTTTATCTATCAATGCTCCAACAAACCAATCTACTGAACAACAGGCCCAATCGAGACAACTTGGAGCTTCTATTAGAAGATCTCCAGGTAATCGCAATAGCTCTCCATAAGCAATTTCTGCTATGTATGTTCCTAACTGAGCTCCGTATCTATTCTGCATTGCCAACAAAACTATAGGCAAATCATGTATCCAACTAGATCCACCAGTGCAGAGTAATGCAGCCTTCAGCTCCCTGTGCAGCCATTAAACCATCCAATTAGCTTTGGAATTATATGCACATGTGTGTCTTACTTCAATCCCAATAATATTCACTGATCTGATAAATATTTCAGACATGAACTGACTACCACGACCAATAGTTACCCTTACCGGTACACCATATCGCGACACCCAATTACTCAAGAATATAAGAATTCTTGAGCTGCCATGCCTTTCAGGATTACCACCTCAAACTGGCGACTGAAACGATCAACCATCGTGAGTAAATACTTCTGGCTAGAAATTTCGGAAATTTCTACTATATCAATATGTACATGCATGAATCGACCCGCAGTTATACCTATCGTTTTAATTTCAGTTTTAGTATGACGCCAAACTTTACAAGTTTGACACTGGGCACAAGTCCTTACCCAAGCTCTTATGTCTTTCGACTTCTTAGGCCATATATATCTATCAGTGACAATCCTGATAGTTGCCTTAATGGAAAGATGACTAAATTCATACAGCTGTTGAATTACCTTATACCTTAATTCTAAAGGTACATACGATCTAGGTTGGCTCCTGGAGATTTCACCTTGTAACCACATATCTCCAATATTTCTGTGTGTATACGCGGTCTACTTTTCCAACACCGCTACTTAAGGATCAACAACCTGTGCTTCCATCAATTGCTGGAAAAAATCATTAGAAGATACAACCGAGCATACGAATGACTCCGAACGAATCATATCTTTATCTGATACGTCTGGTCAACTGAGAGTATCTGCCGCCACATTTTATTTCCCTGAGATATGAGTAATGGTAAAATCAAATTCTATGAGTCGGGTTGTTTGTGAATTCACCCGCCGACAATAATTAAGCCTAGTAACAAATTAGTTCAGTTGTGACCAGAAGGATAAACCAAAGGCAGCATGAACGGAAAGTATAAACTCATGCACATTCGTTTCGTGCTTACTGGCGACTCATCAGTAGGAGCCGGTATTACGCCCTTTAACCACTATATATTCGGTCGAAGAATGTGGAATAATAGGACGGTACAATCTCCTAGACGAATGTGTAAACCTGCGATAGTGAAGCTAACATCATATAAAGTCTACGACAATGCGACTTCAACGCTAATTCACAGTATATAATATATATATATATATATATATATATATATATATATATATATATATATATATATATATATATACGATCTGTAAAGGATACCAGCACTATGGCTATTGTGTTAGTAACCGATACCAACATTATTGTACCGAAAATGTACATGGTACCAACACTATGGTTTCCGAGTCGGTACATGGTACCAACCTGATGGATATCAATTTATGCTAAAGTTCACCGAAATTGAGAATTACAACAATTTCTGAACACCTGTTACTCCAGTAAATCCATAGACTCTGGCCTTGATCGATATCAGTTATCACATTTCGCATAAATTGATACCCATCAGGTTGGTATCATGTACCGACTCGGAAACCATAGTGTTAGTACCATGTACCTTTTCGGTACAATAATGTTGGAATCGGTTACTTACACAATAGCCATAGTGTTAGTATCCTTTACAGACACGGTATATATATTATATACTGTGAGTTAGCGTTGAAGTCGCATTGTCGTAGACTTTATATGATGTTAGCCCCACTATTGCAGGTTTACACATTCGTCTAGGAGATTGTACCGTCCTATTATTCAACATTCTTCGACCAAATATATAGTGGTTAAAGGGTGTAATACTGATGAGTTGCCAGTAAGCACGAAACGAATGTGCATGAGATTATACTTTCCGTTCATGCTGTCTTTGGTTTATCCTTCTGGTCACAACTGAACTAATTTGTTCTAGGTTCGCAACACCTAATACATACTTGTATATATACTATATATATATATATATATATATATATATATATATATATTAGTTCTTCGAAACAAACAGTATTTAACTGTTAATAATTAAGCCTATTCGTTTTCCCCAGGATACTTATCAACAGTCTCTGATCAGTTAATATCGTAAACTGATGTCCACCTAGGTAGTGTTCAAAATACAGCACTGCAGAATAAAGCGCTAGTAACTCCCTTCCAAGCGTGCCATATCGCTTCTCACGATCTTGGAGTCTCCGACTATAGAATCCAATCGGCTTGACTATATCATTATCCATCTGATGTAACACTGCCTATATGGCTATGTCGTAAGCATCTGTGACCAACTCAAACGGCTTAGTCCAATCCACAGGCGCTAATGTGGTAATTTGGCTTAAAAGATCTTTGGCCTTCTGGAATTTTTACTTGTCGCCTTGGCTAAAATTAATAGGCCAAAACTTCTTGATCGTGCTGCGTTCACCAACTAAATGTCGAGTTAACGACCCCAAAATTTCAGCTAAACCTGGTATAAAACGACGATAAAAGCTAATCATCCCCAAAAATCTACGCTATTGACGTACAGTTCTGTGGTCTGGCACATCCTTGAGTACTTGGACCTTATCCTCCAAGGGTTTGATTCCATCCTTGGAAATGGAGTGTCCAAAAAATTTAATAGTAGGGCAACCAATCCTGCTCTTACCTGATCTGCGTTTTGACTAACGCAGCTTTCATTGTTCAAGTAATTTTCTTTTGGGAAGATATTTCGGCTCAGCTTACCGTAGGCCTTCATCAGTTGCATTACACGAAACAAATGAAGCAAGCTTGGCTTGCTGCGTTAGTCAAAACGCAGATCAGGTAATTTCAATTGATCCAGGTTCGCAACAAAGAAATTCCTTCAGTCCTGCTCTTTTCTGGCGTCACTACCAATCCATAATGTTCCAGCATAGATAAAACGACGTCCACGAGCTCCCGGTGGTCCTCCCTAGATTGAATATATATAATGATGCCATATATATATACACTCTAGCAAATGGACAGTCTTAAAGAACTTCCTCCATCAGATTTTGGAATATCTGACTTGAATTCTTCAAACCAAAAGGTATACATAACAATTCATGCGATCCTTCTCCGGGAAATCACACTCCGGTGAGCGGTATAGATTCTGCTTCCATAGGTACTTGTTAGTACGCTTTCTGCAGATCTAACGTAGTATAAACCTCATACCTCATTATTTCCCTGAGTAAAGTACTCTGGTTCGATAGAGGATACAAATCACCCTTCGTTACCGATTTCAATAGACGATAATTAACTAAACTCCTCATAAGCTATCAACCGCAGTTATTCTACGCAACACAAGCATCATATGCATTTATCACCTCATCGTAATCGGTGTTGCATTAGCAATCTCCGATTAAGCCACAAAAATATGACTTAGGTATGTGTAAACATATACAAGATAATGAAATAATCAGATAATGTGTGAAATGAGACGAGCTACTTACTTCTGGCGTTGTTTCGTTAAGCGACCAGTAAATATGCGAATGCTTATTTATTATGTGAGACTCCAGAGACGCATGTGGTACATGGTGGCGTGAATCCCAAGGGCACTGAACGAGAACTTTACTCTAAAAGAAAATATTAATATAGTTTAAGGCAAGAAAAAGAGAAAACTTAAATTGATTAGATCAGACTAGATCTACAACACTGTAATAAAAACTTAAATATAAAATAAGAGATATTATACTGACACGCGCATCTAGTAAATGCTTAACGTCTACTAAAATTCTATTTGAAAATAATAAATTAAACAACTATCGCCTCCATGAAAAGAAGCAATATTCTATACTCATCTTTACAAAAGTAGTCGTCTTTTTCAATATTTCTCCTGCAATGTACACGTCCATGGGTGTAAAGGATATGCTTCACGTCTATGCAGCAACTATTGGTCAATTAGTTACCTGATCACCGGTGTCCAGACTACCGTTTTGCGTACAGAAATAATGCGTAAGATAGTAAATGTAATCTGTAGGCATACTGAAGTATAGGATGAGCTTTGCGGTTTTGCAGCATTTTAATATCACATATTACAGTCTCTTTCTAGACATATGTGTATGTAGGCTAGACATAATAGTACAAGTAATTAAATGTCAAAATTGTCGCTATTTGCGCGATCAGTAAAGAATAATTTCGAATAGACTGGAAGTTAAGCTTCGTTATCCGATAATATTTATTGGCGTGAATTTTGGCATAAAGGAAGAGCAATCTCCACATAGAAACGGAACCAAAAGCCCTCCATCATCAACATTCTTAAAGAATGGAACACGTCATACAAATTTGTTCACGACTTGAGCATTAGCGCAGAGCCTGAATAAAATTAAATAATATACAATGAAACGGACAGAATTGGATGCAGTAGAAATCAATAAAATGAACCCACAAATGGTACGCAATTATGCACCAATTGAGTACAAATATAAAAACATGTATATTAAAGAGATATAAAGAATTTATTTTTGTAGCGTTCTAATAGTAGTTTAGGAAATAACTTACAGGAGAAATCAAATCCTTATCCCACTTCAAAAAAGCCAAAAGTGACTCCAGCTCAGACTCTATACGTTTTATGGTAGAAGCCATAGTAAACGCGATAGCAGATATATTCAAGATAAATTTAAAAAAGAATTATACAAATAAAATTTGACAGTACTACTGTAGCTCCAGCAATATCGTTTAAGGTCCCGACTCAAAACAAGAATAGACATAGAAGACACCGATGAAGTTTAATACAAGCCTATTACATAGAAAAATACTATAATAAAATTGTTTTCGGTTAATCAAATAAATATTTCTTATTAAAATTTTAGTAGATTCTTTACATCTTAATATATATCCAAAATTAACAAGAATAAATTTTATATCACGAAAATTTCTTCTGACTGATATTACAATTTAAAAATAAATGCATAGGCAAAAAGTTTTACTTACGAAATAAAACAGAATGTTAAACAGCTCTAACATAACAACAAAATTATTAATTTTTAAATTGGTAGCAGAGGTCCAATTCCAATGTAATATTCTAGATAATCTTTGAACATATTGCATTAAATATAATTCATACATTTAAAAAAAAAGACACCAAAATATTGTGTAACAACTCAAAACATGTGTAACGACACAAATTAATTGCCGAAATATTGCTTAAATTAAATTCAATTTTATTTACATTGCACGAATAAGAGAAAAAGCAAAACTTGCCGTTAACCAATAGTGTGCAAGTAGACATATATTACTATTGTAAACGCCCTGGCTTCAAGTAAATGCCGTACGACGTTACAAACTCGATTAAGGTGCTCTGAATAAAGATATTGTTATTATAGGGGGCCCTTAACAGGGCCTGGTCGTGCGTTCTCCTGAATTATTCATAGTGTGAAGATGTCCTAGAGCCTTGGGTTGACTCTGGCTGTGGTTCCCTCTGTTGTTGCGCAGTAATCACGATGTGGAAAACTTCGTTGAAGTTCTGCATTAATTGGCTCGTCTCGCTGGTTGTACCGAAACAAAATGAGTCACGGATATTGCCAATTGTTCGTGAAACAAATCAAATCAACAGCGTAGGTATTGACAGCCGACAGAACGCACACGCGTAACGCAAAGCAGAATGCAAATGCGACAACTGACTTGCATGGTAAATATATGTCCACTTGCACACTATTGGTTAAACGGCAAGTTTCGCTTTTTTCTCATTGGTGCAACGTAAATAAAATTTAATTTAATTTACGCAATATGTTGTAAACGCCCCGGCTTCAAGTAAATGCCGTACGACGTTACAAACTCGGTTAAGGTGCTCTGAATAGAGATTAGTTACTGATATGGGGGCCCTTAAGAGGGCCTGGTAATGCGTTCGCTTGAAGTCTTCAGAGTTGAAGATGTCCTAGAGCCTTGGGTGGACTCTGGTTGAGTTGTCGCTCCCGTGGTTGAGCTGTGATCGCGTTGTGGATGGTGTCCTGCAGGTCCTGCACTCAATTGGCTCGTCTCTCCGGTATCCCGCAACAAGATGAGTCACGGATGTAGTTAGTTGTTGGTGAAACTATCAAATCACCAGCGTAGGTATTGACAGCCGACAGAGCGCACACGTATTGACAGCCGACAGAACGCACACGCGTGAAGCAGGTAGAAGGCAAATGCCACAACTGACTTGCATGGTAAATTACCGTGCTTAAATAGCATGCAATATGTGTACTTGCATACTATTGGTTAAACGTGGTTAAACGTGGTTAAACGGCAATTTGCTTTTTTCTCATTGGTGCAACGTAAATAAATTTGAATTTAATTTACGCAATATGTCGGCGATTGATTTGTGTCGTTACAATGTCGGCAATTAATTTGTGTCGTTACAACACTTTCCTCTCTGAAAAAAAGAGAAAAATTCCTTTCTGCGAGGCTAGATAAGAAATGTATGACAGAGTTCGAACCAGAGTTAAGCAAAAATATGATGAACCATAAATGCTGGGCTTAAATATGCTTGTTGGTTGCTTCAACAATGATATGATGCCAGGTAACCACTAGGAATTGCTACACAAATTGTTAGCTCTAGTGGTCGGTCATAGCACGTGAGGCAAAATAGAGCAGTGTAAGATTTGGGAGCCGCAGCGTGAAGATTTCGAGGTAAATCGCCTCTGAATTTGCCAGGTTTAAGTTAAAACCTAAGCAGCTTGGATCGTCGTCAATGCGTTTGTATACGACCAAAGGAGCTGATGAGTGCTCGACGTTGTGGTCATGATATTTGTAGAGTGGTCTTTGTGCAATTGATGAAGTTGAGATATGCATTGAAAGTGGCCTGTACCATGATATGAAGCCGATGACTACTTAGTGTTGCTACACGAAAGCGTTAGCTCTAAGTAGCTGGTCATACCAAAATAGGCAGTGTGAACTCAGCTGTGTGAGCCATACGTTACAACATTAAAATGTAAAAATATATACATGAAAATCAAATGGTAATGGCACAAAAATATGTACATCGAACATTGCCTCGAAGAGATGGCATAATACCGAAGGCACTGTTCAAAAATGCTACACAATTGTTAGCTCAAGAACAGCTGGTTATGCCACGTGAGACAAGTGATTGTGAGCGGAAAAATGAATCATTTGGATTCATATAGGTCACGTTGCGTGACATAGGGCGCGAGTGGTGCACATATAGTTTAAAAAAAATTGATACGTAGAATAACGAAAAATTAATGTTAAAAAATATCAATTATGCGTTATGCAAAGTAAACCATTGTTAGGATGATATTGTAGATAGGTTGAGCTTGAGGCACGTGTATAAGTTTTTATGTTGCCAGGATGAAGCAGTTCGATAAACGGTTTCAACCTGTCTATGCTTACCGATGTAGATGTCGCACCTTGCATGATGATGAAGTATTTCGGCTGTCTGAGTAAAATCGGGTAAGGACCACGATACTTTGATTGTAGTGGTAAAACAGCAGCGTCGTTACGAACAAGATCTCTCTTGCAGCTGTAGAGCTGCATGTGAAAGGAGACTGGATGAGGCGTGTGTCTCGGCTGCTGTTGAGACATGTTACCGAAATGAAGTCAGAGGCGAGAAACTTCGACTAGTGAGACATCCTTTGCGGGTAGTAGACGTGGGAGCTGACTAGGCAGGCGTAGATCCATGTCATACAAGAGTTGTGACGCAAACGTTTTAATAGAATCAGGTGTACTAGAGCGCATAACAATTAGGACTAAAGGTAGTGCCTCGACCCGGTTTTCATTAATGGACGGGGATACTAAATCAGCATTGAGTTCTCTATGTATTCTCTTTCTACCATACCGTTAGATTGGGGGTGATAGGCAGTCGTCTGGCGTAGGATGCATCCCATAAACCGCAGGGTAGTTTTTTAAACGACCCGATGAGAAACAAGTGCCTCTATCAGTAATGACCTCGTAGGGAACACCATAATACGCTATTCATGCAGATATCAAACTGTGTACTAGTCTGCAGAAATGGTGCCAGTAGGTAAAGCCGCAGGTCATCGTGTAAATCTATGAATCATAGTTAAATGGTAGCTGAAACCTTGAACCGTTGTCAGATGAGCAATGTCGATGTACGCGATTGCTAGGCGTGAAGTATTTTGGAAATGTTGCAACTTAGAACGAGTGTGACGTGTGATCTTATTTTTCTGGCAAAATGCACACTCAAAGACCCGTCTTTTATCGTTTTTCCTCAACCTGTGACCCCAGAAATGAATAGTAAGACGTCTTACAGTTGCCTTACTTCTTGGGTAAAAGACGGAGTGAATTGGGTCAAAACCTTTTCTCTGAATGATAGTCGGCTGAATTCGCTTGTTGGGCTGCGTACTCGTAAAGTAAACACTGGGTAAACCTTCCCAGAGTCGACAAACTAATTTGGTGGGATGATGAGCTACTGATCTTTTAATATGAGTGTCACTGCGCTTTTCTGCTCGCAAGAAAGATGGCGTTAGTGCAGGTTCCCTAAGTGTCACGGAGTTGACTGTGAATGACGAAGGCAAAGGTGTTTGTTGCAAGACATCTGGCCTGGAAATTGCGTCTGCAATGAAGTTTTGTTCGCTCTTGACATGAAAGGTGTGGAATTGCCATTCGCTCAGGCGTGACAGCTGTCTTTCCACTCTGGCAGAGTAAATTGCGAGAGTTGAAGTCGCGTTTTGAATTACGCTAACTAATGGTGTAGGATCTGTAAAAACAACAATTTGGCTGCTGCCATTGATTCTGATGAAGTGGCGCACTGCGATGTGGATGACGAGGAGTTCTCGACTGAAAGTTTTTCTACTAGTTGGTGAGTACGCGAGTAAAAACTGATAGGTTTCCGAACAACGTCGATCTCTTGTTCCAAATTGGCCCCAATAGCAAACTCAGAAGCATCTGTTTTGAGTAGAATTGGTCGTTGGAAATCTGAATGCCTTAGCATTTTAGCATTTACTAACAAGTTGACAATGAGACGGAGTAATTCCTCGTCCTCTGGTGACCAAGAAGTATGTCAGTTCTTGCCTAGTCCTCTTCGATTCCGCAGGTGACTGCATAACGGATAAAGTTGTCTTGACAGGCCGGGAAGGAAATTGCGATAGTAGTTAAGGGCTGCCAGAATTTTCTGCAGCACACTTACAGTCTTTGGTGACTTGATATTCTTGATGGGATTCGCCTTCGACGGCAAAGGTTGAATACCTTGTGGCGTAATACGATGCCCTAGGAAATCCAAGGATGTTGCTGCAATCTGCGTCTTGTCATAATTGATCTTGAGTATGAGAGGACATTTCGTAAATTCTTAGCATGGGATTCTATGTCTGGGTTGAAAACCATTATGTCATCAAGATATGGCATCCAGTAAGGGGCGACGTCGCGGAATACATTGCCCATGAAACGTTGAAATGTCT
>JAQBSW010014491.1:0-11545 GCA_029291075.1 Eudiplozoon nipponicum
TATCGACAAAAGAGTCATTTACGAAGAAGCTTCATTCATTTTGCGACTGTATTCCTTTAATTTGTTCGATGGTTCTCTAAAGAAACTCAATATCCGTTCTCAGTCTTAAGTGATCGAATAAAGAAGCATTTTAGAAGTCGCCTGATTCATTTGGTGACTACATTTCCTTAAATTATTCGATGGTTTTGTAATTATATTCCATTATCTGTTCTCTGTCTTAAGTGACAAAATAAAGAAATATTTACGAAGTCGTCTGTTTCACTTGGCGAATGCATTCCCTTAAATTTTATATGTTTCTAAAACGAAACTATTTTCCGTTCTCAGACTTGAATTATCGACAAAAGAGTCATTTACGTAGAAGCTTCATTCATTTTGCGACTGTATTCCTTTAATTTGTTCGATGGTTCTCTAAAGAAACTCAATATCCGTTCTCAGTCTTAAGTGATCGAATAAAGAAGCATTTTAGAAGTCGCCTGATTCATTTGGTGACTACATTTCCTTAAATTATTCGATGGTTTTGCAATTATATTCCATTCTCCGTTCTCTGCCTTAAGTGACAAAATAAAGAAATATTTACGAATTCGTCTGTTTCACTTGGCGAATGCATTCCCTTAAATTTTATATGTTTCTAAAACGAAACTCTTTTCCGTTCTCAGACTTTAATTATCGACAAAAGAGTCATTTACGAAGAAGCTTCATTCATTTTGCGACCGTATTCCTTTAATTTGTTCGATGGTTCTCCAAAGAAACTCAATTTCCGTTCTCAGTCTAAAGTGATCGAATAAAGAAGCATTTTAGAAGTCGCCTGATTCATTTGGTGACTACATTTCCTTAAATTATTCGATGGTTTTGTAATTATATTCCATTCTCTGTTCTCTGTATTCAGTGACAAAATAAAGAAATATTTAAGAAGTCGTCTGTTTCACTTGGCGAATGCATTCCTTTAAATTTTATATGTTTCTAAAACGAAACTCTTTTCCGTTCTCAGACCTTAATTATCGACAAAAGAGTCATTTACGAAGAAGCTTCATTTATTTTGCGACTGTATTCCTTTAATTTGTTCGATGGTTCTCTAAAGAAACTCAATATGCGTTCTCAGTCTTAAGTGATCGAATAAAGAAGCATATTAGAAGCCTACTGATTCATTTGGTGACTACATTTCCTTAAATTATTCGAAGGTTTTGTAAATATATTCCATTCTATGTTCTATGCCTTAAGTGACAAAATAAAGAAATATTTACGAAGTCGTCTGTTTCACTTGGCGAATGCATTCCCTTAAATTTTATATGTTTCTAAAACGAAACTCTTTTCCGTTCTCAGACTTTAATTATCGACAAAAGAGTCATTTACCAAGAAGCTTTATTCATTTTGCGACTGTATTCCTTTAATTTGTTCGATGGTTCTCTAAAGAAACTCAATATCCGTTCTCAGTCTTAAGTGATCGAATAAAGAAGCATTTTAGAAGTCGCCTGATTCATTTGGTGACTACATTTCCTTAAATTATTCGATGGTTTTGTAATAATATTCCATTCTATGTTCTCTGACTTAAGTGACAAAATAAAGAAATATTTACGAAGTCGTCTGTTTCACTTGGCGAATGCATTCCCTTAAATTTTATATGTTTCTAAAACGAAACTCTTTTCCGTTCTCAGACTTGAATTATCGACAAAAGAGTCATTTACGAAGAAGCTTCATTCATTTTGCGACTGTATTCCTTTAATTTGTTCGATGGTTCTCTAAAGAAACTCAATTTCCGTTCTCAGTCTTAAGTGATCGAATAAAGAAGCATTTTAGAAGTCGCCTGATTCATTTGGTGACTACATTTCCTTAAATTATTCGATGGTTTTGTAATTATATTCCATTGTCTGTTCTCTGACTTAAGTGACAAAATAAAGAAATATTTACGAAGTCGTCGGTTTCACTTGGCGAATGCATTCCCTTAAATTTTATATGTTTCTAAAACGAAACTCTTTTCCGTTCTCAGACTTTAATTATCGACAAAAGAGTCATTTACGAAGAAGCTTCATTCATTTTGCGACTGTATTCCTTTAATTTGTTCGATGGTTCTCTAAAGAAACTCAATATCCGTTCTCAGTCTTAAGTGATCGAATAAAGAAGCATTTTAGAAATCGCCTGATTCATTTGGTGACTGCATTGCCTTAAATTATTCGATGGTTTTGTAATTATATTCCATTCTCTGTTCTCTGACTTAAGTGACAAAATAAAGAAATATTTACGAAGTCGTCTGTTTCACTTGGCGAATGCATTCCCTTAAATTTTATATGTTTCTAAAACGAAACTCTTTTCCGTTCTCAGACTTGAATTATCGACAAAAGAGTCATTTACGAAGAAGCTTCATTCATTTTGCGACTGTATTCCTTTAATTTGTTCGATGGTTCTCTAAAGAAACTCAATTTCCGTTCTCAGTCTTAAGTGATCGAAAAAAGAAGCATTTTAGAAGTCGCCTGATTCATTTGGTGACTACATTTCCTTAAATTATTCGATGGTTTTGTAATTATATTCCATTCTCTGTTCTCTGTCTTAAGTGACAAAATAAAGAAATATTTACGAAGTCGTCTGTTTCACTTGGCGAATGCATTCCCTTAAATTTTATATGTTTCTAAAACGAAATTTTTTTCCGTTCTCAGACTTAAATTATCGACAAAAGAGTCATTTACGAAGAAGCTTCGTTCATTTTGCGACCGTATTCCTTTAATTTGTTCGATGGTTCTCCAAAGAAACTTAATTTCCGTTCTCAGTCTTAAGTGATCGAATAAAGAAGCATTTTAGAAGTCGCCTGATTCATTTGGTGACTACATTTCCTTAAATTATTCGATGGTTTTTTAATTATATTCCATTCACTGTTCTCTGCCTTAAGTGACAAAATAAAGAAATATATACGAAGTCGTCTGTTTCATTTGGCGAACGCATTCCTTTAATTTTATATGTTTCTATAACGAAATTCTTTTCTGTTCTCAGACTTGAATTATCGACAAAAGAAACATTTACAAAGAAGCCTCAATCATTTTGCGACTGTATTCCTATAAAGTGCACAGTAGTTCTCTAAATGATCTCAATTTCCGTTCTCCGTCTTAAGTGATCGAATAAAGAAGCATTTTAGAAGTCGCATGATTCATTTGGTGAATACATTTCCTTAAATTATTCGATGGTTTTGTAATTATATACCATTCACTGTTCTCTGCCTTAAGTGACAAAATAAAGAAATATTTAAAAAGTCGTCTGTTTCACTTGGCGAATGCATTCATTTAATTTTATACGTTTCCAAAACGAAACCCTTTTCTGTTCTCAGACTTGAACTATCGACAAAAGATTCATTTACGCAGAAGCCTCATTCATTTTGCGAATATATTTCTCTAATTTGTTCGATGGTTCTCTAAAGAAACTCAATTTCTGTTCTGAGTCTTAAGTGATCGAATAAAGAAGCATTTTTGAATTCGCCTGATTCATTTGGTGACTACATTTCCTTAAATTATTCGATGGTTTTGTAATTATATTCCATTCTCTGTTCTCTGTCTTAAGTGACAAAATAAAGAAATATTTACGAAGTCGTCGGTTTCACTTGGCGAATGCATTCCCTTAAATTTTATATGTTTCTAAAACGAAACTCTTTTCCGTTCTCAGACTTTAATTATCGACAAAAGAGTCATTTACGAAGAGGCTTCATTCATTTTGCGACTATATTCCTTTAATTTGTTCGCTGATTCTCCAAAGAAACTTAATTTCCGTTCTCAGTGTTAAGTGATCGAATAAAGAAGCATTTTAGAAGTCGCCTGATTCATTTGGTGACTACATTTCCTTAAATTATTCGATGGTTTTGTAATTATATTCCATTGTCTGTTCTCTGACTTAAGTGACAAAATAAAGAAATATTTACGAAGTCGTCGGTTTCACTTGGCGAATGCATTCCCTTAAATTTTATATGTTTCTAAAACGAAACTCTTTTCCGATCTCAGAATTTAATTATAGACAAAAGAGTCATTTACGAAGAAGCTTCATTCATTTTGCGACTGTATTCCTTTAATTTGTTCGATGGATCTCTAAAGAAACTCAATATGCGTTCTCAGTCTTAAGTGATCGAATAAAGAAGCATATTAGAAGCCGCCTGATTCATTTGGTGACTACATTTCCTTAAATTATTCGAAGGTTTTGTAAATATATTCCATTCTCTGTTCTATGCCTTAAGTGACAAAATAAAGAAATATTTACGAAGTCGTCTGTTTCATTGGCGAATGCATTCCTTTAAATTTTATATGTTTCTAAAACGAAACTCTTTTCGTTCTCAGACGTATTATCGACAAAAGAATCATTTACGAAGAAGCTTAATTCATTTTACGGCCTGTATTCCTTCAATTTGTTTGATGGTTCTCTAAAGAACTCAATATCCGTTCTCAGTTTTTAAGTGATCGAATAAAGAAGCTTGCGATTTTAGAAGTCATACGATTCATTTTGGTGACTATTTATAGAATTATTCGATGGTTTTGTAATTATATTCCATTCTCTGTTCTCTGCGTTAAGTGACAAAATAAAAATATTTACCGAAGTCGTCTGTTTCACTTGGCGAATGCATTCCCTTAAATTTTATATGTTTCTAAAACAGAAACTTTCTTTTTCCGTTCTCAGACTTGAATTATAGACAAAGAGTCATTTACGAAGAAGCTTCATTCATTTTGCGACAGTATTCCGCTAATTTGTTCGATGGTTCTCTAAAGAAACTCAATTTCCGTTCTTAGTCTTAAGTAATCGAATAAAGAAGCATTATAGAAGTCGCCTGATTCATTTGGGGACTACATTTCCTTAAATTATTCGATGGTTTTGTAATTATATTCCATTCTCTGTTCTCTGACTTAAGTGACAAAATAAAGAAATACTTACGAAGTCGTCTGATTCACTTGGCGAATGCATTCCCTTAAATTTTATATGTTTCTAAAACGAAACTCTTTTCCGTTCTCAGACTTTATTTATAGACAAAAGAGTCCTTTTGCGAAGAAGCTTCATTCATTTTGCGACTGTATTACTTTAATTTGTTCGATGGTTCTCCAAAGAAACTCAATTTCCGTTCTCAGTCTTAAGTGATCGAATAAAGAAGCATTTAAAAATCCGCCTGATTCATTTGGTGACAGCATTTCCTTAAATTATTCGATGGTTTTGTAATTATATTCCATTCTCTGTTCTCTGACTTAAGTGACAAATTAAAGAAATATTTACGAAGTCGTCTGTTTCACTTGGCGAATGCATTCCCTTAAATTTTATATGTTTCTATAACGAAACAATTTTTCCGTTCACAGACTTGAATTATCGACAAAAGAGTCATTTACGAAGAAGCTTCATTCATTTTGCGACTGTATTTCTTTTATTTGTTCGATGTTTCTCCAAAGAAACTCAATATCCGTTCTCAGTCTTAAGTGATCGAATAAACAAGCATTTCGAAGTCGCCTGATTCATTTGAGGTGATTGTATTGCCTTGAATTATCCGATGGTTTTGTAATTATATTCCATTCTCTGTTTTCTGACATATGAAATTGTATTAAAATAAAATATTTACGAAGTCGTCGGTTTCACTTGGCGAATGCATTCCCTTAAATTTTATATGTTTCTAAAACGAAACTCTTTTCTGTTCTCAGACTTTAATTATCGACAAAAGAGTCATTTACGAAGAAGCTTCATTCATTTTGCGACTGTATTCCTTTAATTTGTTCGCTGGTTCTCCAAAGAAACTCAATTTCCGTTCTCAGTCTTAAGTGATCGAATAAAGAAGCATTTTAGAAGCCGCCTGATTCATTTGGTGACTACATTTCCTTAAATTATTCGATGGTTTTGTAATTATATTCCATTCTCTGTTCACTGCCTTAAGTGACAAAATAAAGAAATATTTACGAAGTCGTATGTTTCACTTAGCGAATGCATTCCCTTAAATTTTATATGTTTCTAAAACGAAACTCTTTTCCGTTCTCAGACTTCAATTATCGATAAAAGAGTCATTTACGAAGAACCTTCATTCATTTTGCGACTGTATTCCTTTAATTTGTTCGATAGTTCTCCAAAGAAACTCATTTTCTCTTCTATGTCTTTAGTGATCGAAAAAAGAAGCATTTTAGAAGTCGCCTGATTCATTTGGTGACTACATTTCCTTAAATTATTCGATGGTTTTGTAATTATATTCCATTCTCTGTTCTCTGTCTTAAGTGACAAAATAAAGAAATATTTACGAAGTCGTCTGTTTCACTTGGCGAATGCATTCCCTTAAATTTTATATGTTTCTAAAACGAAATTTTTTTCCGTTCTCAGACTTAAATTATCGACAAAAGAGTCATTTACGAAGAAGCTTCATTCATTTTGCGACCGTATTCCTTTAATTTGTTCGATGGTTCTCCAAAGAAACTCAATTTCTGTTCTCAGTCTTAAGTGATCGAATAAGGAAGCATTTTAGAAGTCGCCTGATTCATTTGGTGACTACATTTCCTTAAATTATTCGATGGTTTTGTAATTACATTCCATTCTCTGTTCTCTGTCTTAAGTGACAAAATAAAGAAATATTTATGATGTTGTCTGTTTCACTTGGCGAATGCATTCCCTTAAATTTTATATGTTTCTAAAACGAAACTCTTTTCCGATCTCAGATTTGAATTATCGACAAAAGAGTCATTTACGAAGAAGCTTCATTCATTTTGCGACTGTATTCCTTTAATATGTTCCATGTTTCTCTAAAGAAACTCAATATCCGTTCTCAGTCTTAAGTGATCGCATAAAGAAGCATTTTAGAAGTCGCCTGATTCATTTGGTGACTGCATTGTCTTATATTATTCGATGGTTTTGTAATTATATTCCATTGTCTGTTCTCTGACTTAAGTGACAAAATAAAGAAATATTTACGAAGTCGTCGGTTTCACTTGGCGAATGCATTCCCTTAAATTTTATATGTTTCTAAAACGAAACTCTTTTCCGTTCTCAGACTTTATTTATAGACAAAAGAGTCCTTTTGCGAAGAAGCTTCATTCATTTTGCGACTGTATTACTTTAATTTGTTCGATGGTTCTCCAAAGAAACTCAATATCCGTTCTCAGTCTTAAGTGATCGAATAAAGAAGCATTTAAATATCCGACTAATTCATTTGGTGACAGCATTTCCTTAAATTATTCGATGGTTTTGTAATTATATTCCATTCTCTGTTCACTGCCTTAAGTGACAAAATAAATAAATATTTACGAAGTCGTATGTTTCACTTGGCGAATGCATTCCCTTAAATTTTATATGTTTCTAAAACGAAACTCTTTTCCGTTCTCAGACTTTAATTATCGACAAAAGAGTCATTTACGAAGAAGCTTCATTCATTTTGCGACTGTATTCCTTTAATTTGTTCGCTGGTTCTCCAAAGAAACTCAATTTCCGTTCTCAGTCTTAAGTGATCGAATAAAGAAGCATTTAAGAAGTCGCCTGATTCATTTGGTGACTACATTTCCTTAAATTATTCGATGGTTTTGTAATTATATTCCATTCTCTGTTCTCTGTCTTAAGTGACAAAATAAAGAAATATTTAAGAAGTCGTCTGTTTCACTTGGCGAATGCATTCCTTTAAATTTTATATATTTCTAAAACGAAACTCTTTTCCGTTCTCAGACTTGAATTATCGACAAAAGAATCAATTACGAAGAAGCTTAATTCATTTTGCGACTGTATTCCTTCAATTTGTTTGATGGTTCTCTAAAGAAACCTAATATCCGTTCTCAGTCTTAAGTGATCGAATAAAGAAGCATTTTAGAAGTCGCCTGATTCATTTGGTGACTACATTTCCTTAAATTATTCGATGGTTTTGTAATTATATTCCATTCTCTGTTCTCTGACTTGTAAGTGACAAATTAAAGAAATATTTACAAAGTCATTTTCACTTGGCGAATACATTCCTTTAATTTTATATGTTTCTAAACAAAACTCTTTTTCCGTTCTCAGACTTGAATTATCGACAAAGAGTCATTTACGAAAGCCTCATTGTTTGCGACTGTATTCCTTTAATTTATTTCGATGGTTCTCTAAAGAAACTCAATTTCCGTTCTTAGTCTTAAGTGATCGAATAAAGAAGCATTTTAGAAGTCGCCTGATTCATTTGGTGACTACATTTCCTAAAATTATTCGATGGTTTTGTAATTATATTTCATTCTCTGTTCTCTGCCTTAAGTGACAAAATAAAGACGTATTTACGAAGTCGTCTGTTTCACTTGGCGAATGCATTCCTTTAATTTTATATGTTTCTAAAACGAAACTCTTTTCCGTTCTCAGACTTGAATTATCGACAAAAGAGTCATTTACGAAGAAGCTTCATTCATTTTGCGACTATATTCCTTTAATTTGTTCGATGGTTCTCTAAAGAAACTCAATTTCTGCTCTATGTCTTAGAGTGATCGAATAAAGCATATAAAAAGTCGCCTGATTCATTTGGTGACTACATTTCCTTAAATTATTCGATGGTTTTGTAATTATATTCCATTCTCTGTTCTCTGTCTTAAGTGACAAAATAAAGAAATATTTAAGCAGTCGTCTGTTTCAATTGGCGAATGCATCCCTTTAAATTTTATATGTTTCTAAAACGAAACTCTTTTCCGTTCTCAGACTTGAATTATCGACAAAAGAGTCATTTACGTAGAAGCTTAATTCATTTTGCGACTGTATTCCTTTAATTTGTGCGATGGTTCTCTAAAGAAACTCAATATCCGTTCTCAGTCTTAAGTGATCGAATAAAGAAGCATTTTAGAAGTCGCCTGATTCATTTGGTGACTACATTTCCTTAAATTATTCGATGGTTTTGTAATAATATTCCATTCTATGTTCTCTGACTTAAGTGACAAAATAAAGAAATATTTACGAAGTCGTCGGTTTCATTTGGCGAATGCATTCCTTTAAATTTTATATGTTTCTAAAACGAAACTCATTTCTGTTCTCAGACTTGAATTATCGACAAAAGAATAATTTACGAAGAAGCCTCATTCATTTTGCGACTGTATTCCTTTAATTTGTTCGATGGTTCTATAAGGAAACTCAATTTCCGTTCTCAGTCATAAGTGATCGAATAAAGAAGCATTTTAGAAGTCGCCTGATTCATTTGGTGACTACATTTCCTTAAATTATTCGATGGTTTTGTAATTACATTCCATTCTATGTTCTCTGACTTAAGTGACAAAAATAAAGAAATATTTACAAAGTCGTCGGTTTCACTTGGCAGATGCATTCCTTTAAATTTTATATGTTTCTAAACAGAGAGCTTTCTTTTCCGTTCTCAGACTTGAATTATCGACAAAGAGTCATTTTGAAGCTTAATTCATTTGCGACTGTATTCCTTCAATTTGTTTGATGGTTCTCTAAAAAGAGCCTAATATCCGTTCTCAGTCTTAAGTGATCGAATAAAGAAGCATTTTAGAAGTCGCCTGATTCATTTGGTGACTACATTTCCTTAAATTATTCGATGGTTTTGTAATTATATTCCATTCTCTGTTCTCTGCCTTAAGTGACAAAATAAAGAAATATTTACGAAGTCGTCTGTTTCACTTGGCGAATGCATTCCCTTAAATTTTATATGTTTCTAAAACGAAACTCTTTTCCGTTCTCAGACTTGAATTATCGACAAAAGAGTCATTTACGAAGAAGCTTCATTCATTTTGCGACTGTATTCCTTTAATTTGTTCGATGGTTCTCTAAAGAAACTCAATTTCCGTTCTCAGTCTTAAGTGATCGAATAAAGAAGCATTTTAGAAGTCGCCTGATTCATTTGGTGACTACATTTCCTTAAATTATTCGATGGTTTTGCAATTATATTCCATTCTCTGTTCTCTGCCTTAAGTGACAAAATAAAGAAATATTTACGAAGTCGTCGGTTTCACTTGGCGAATGCATTCCCTTAAATTTTATATGTTTCTAAAACGAAACTCTTTTCCGTTCTCAGAATTTAATTATCGACAAAAGAGTCATTTACGAAGAAGCTTCATTCATTTTGCGACTGTATTCCTTTAATTTGTTCGATGGTTCTCCAAAGAAACTTAATTTCCGTTCTCAGTCTTAAGTGATCGAATAAAGAAGCATTTTAGAAGTCGCCTGATTCATTTGGTGACTACATTTCCTTAAATTATTCGATGGTTTTGTAATTATATTCCATTCTCTGTTCTCTGACTTAAGTGACAAAATAAAGAAATATTTACGAAGTCGTCGGTTTCATTTGGCGAATGCATTCCTTTAATTTTGATATGTTTCTATAACGAAACTCTTTTCTGTTCTCTGACTTGAATTATAGACAAAAGAGTAATTCACGAAGAAGCCTCATTCATTTGTGACTATATTCCTTTAATTTGTTCGATGGTTCTCTAAAGAAAGTCAATTTCCGTTCTCAGTCTTACGTGATCGAATAAAGAAGAATTTTAGAAGTCGCCTGATTCATTTGGGGACTACATTTCCTTAAATTATGCGATGATTTTGTAATTATATTCCATTCTCTCTTCTCTGCCTTAAGTGACAAAATAAAGAAATATTTACGAAGTCGTCGTTGTTTCACTTGGCGAATGCATTCCCTTAAATTTTATATGTTTCTAAAACGAAACTCTTTTTTGTTCTCAGACTTGAATTATCGACAAAAGAGTCATTTGCAAAGAAGCCTCATTCATTTTCCGACTGTATTACTTTAATTTGTTCGATGGTTCTCTAAAGAAACTCAATTTCCGTTCTCAGTCTTAAGTGATCGCATAAAGAAGCATTTTAGAAGTCGCCTGATTCATTTGGTGACTACATTTCATTAAATTATTCGATGGTTTTGTAATTATATTCCTATCTCTGTTCTCTGACTTAAGTGACAAAATAAAGAAATATTTACGAAGTCGTCGGTTTCATTTGGCGAATGCATTCCTTTAAATTTTATATGTTTCTAAAACGAAACTCTTTTCTGTTCTCAGACTTGAATTATCGACAAAAGAATAATTTACGAAGAAGCCTCATTCATTTTGCGACTGTATTCCTTTAATTTGTTCGATGGTTCTCTAAAGAAACTCAATTTCCGTTCTCAGTCTTAAGTGATCGAATAAAGAAGCATTTTAGAAGTCCCCTGATTCATTTGGTGACTACATTTCCTCAAAATTATTCGATGGTTTTGTAATTATATTCCATTCTCTGTTCTCTGCCTTAAGTGACAAAATAAAGACGTATTTACGAAGTCCTCTGTTTCACTTGGCGAATGCATTCCTTTAATTTTATATGTTTCTAAAACGAAACTCTTTTCCGTTCTCAGACTTGAATTATCGACAAAACATTCATTTACGAAGAAGCTTCATTCATTTTGCGACTGTATTCCTTTAATTTGCTCGATGGTTCTCTAAAGAAACTCAATTTCCGCTCTCAGTCTTAAGTGATCGAATAAAGAAGCATTATAGAAGTCGCCTGATTAATTTGGTGACTACATTTCCTTAAATTATTTGATGGTTTTGTAATTGTATTCCATTCTCTGTTCTCTGTCTTAAGTGAGAAAATAAAGAAATATTTGCGAAGTCGTCTGTTT
>JAQBSW010014492.1:0-11545 GCA_029291075.1 Eudiplozoon nipponicum
CCAGTAAGCACGAAACGAATGTGCATGAGATTCTACTTTCCGTTCATGCTGCCTTTGGTTTATCCTTCTGGTCACAACTGAACTAATTTGTTACTAGTTTCGTTATATTGTTCGACGACTGGTTAAATACAATGGGATTGGTATTTACTTCAAGCTCGCAAACTTGATTTAAAGAATTTTTTCTCAACACACGCGCAATCAATTATTGTTTAATTCATCCAGTAGACCGGTTTAATTTGTTACTAGTTTCGTTATATTGTTCGACGACTGGTTAAATACAATGGGATTGTTATTTACCTCAAGCTCGCAAACTTGATTTAAAGAATTTTTTACCACCACACGCGCAATCAATTATTGTTTAATTCATCCAGTAGACCGGTTTCGTCCTTGTTGGGAACTCATCAGAATTTGTCCAGAATTTGCCGTGGAAAGGGCTCGTAACTGGGCACGTCTGCTTCGGAATCTGGTGCTCTAACAATTGAGCCGCGTTGCCGCAAACAACACACAATTTTCAGTTATATACCAACTAATTTACCTAGGTTAGACATTTCTAATTTTAGGTGGAACTCATGTGGCGTCCATTTAGATTCAAAGTTCCAACTCAACATTCCCAATCTGTTTGTTAATGCTTGTGAAGACGTCAAGTTCATAACTTATACTATGTGTGCCAGTATATCTCAATTAACTGTATCTGTTTGATGTCTTGTTGACGACATTTCGTATAAATTATTTTATAATACAATTGTACACACATATTTATCACACACACACACACACACACACACACACACCACACACACATATATATATATATATATATATATATATATATATATATGTTATAGAGGTAATTTATTGTTACAAAAGGGTTGAAAGTCCATACCTCGCGGTAGTTTTGTTATGTTGTTCGACGACTGGTTAAATACAATGGGATTGGTGTTTACTTCAAGCTCGAAAACTTGATTTAAAGAAATGAATCAATAATGGCTGTATTTTAGAGAAAGTTGTTAGTGTAATCCCGTGATATCTGGCGTATTCTGCCAAATGTTTGCCAGCAATATTCGTTAATTTAATTGAAATGTAGAGCGTGGATTCGTGCAATTACTTCGAAATTTGCATCAATGCTGGGATGTTGCACGCCAGGCTGATTCAGCAACGTTGGCTGAGTTGTGACGAACGGTGTACTTAACTGAAATGCAGTCCTTTCGACTTGCCTGCGCTTGTTCGGTATAGGCATCCTTGTCTTTCACGTTGTGAAGGGATGCACGCTTACTCACAGCAATTAGGTTCAACAACAGGATGAATTCTTCAAAATCGCGTCAGATACAGCCTCTGATCTGGAGCGTCGCTGGTATTATTTAGACACTGCCAGTGATTTCAACGCCCAATTTGGTCAGCATAGTGCGAATCTCGAAGTTCTAGTCAAATCGACTTTTGCATCATCATAACATTTATCATTTGCATTTTAAACGTAGCCTGTTGGAATGTTGGCGTATCAATAGTATTTGTTTACTAATCACATAAATGACAAATCTCACGTCAAGAGAAAGCAAACACATGAAATAATAAAAGCGAATAAATTGTAATTCGACTTCAATATATTTTTCCATTTCGACGCAATAAATTAAGTTTAGCCGCCTATTACGTTGACATATCAAAGAAAATGTTGCATTCAAATTCGGTTGTAGAGAGAACGGCACAGATTTACTGCGTGTCGATATTGGTCCTAATCCTACGCAGGAAATGCAGCCTCCGCTGGCGTATGTCCGCTGGGCTCCTGTTGGAGAAGGAGTGGTAAGTAAACCATACAATCAAATAATTGTATGTAAAAAAATTGCTTGGAATATATACATACATAAATACTCGTATATATATATATATATATATATATATATATATATATATATAGATACTTGGGGAAGAATATGAGAAAGAAACATTTCTTGTATTTAATAAAAATTCGTTTCGATTTTTTTAAATATGATTTTTGTATAGTATTCCATCGAACCATTTTTTTTCATGATCACAGATTAAAAGAAATTTTATCAGATACAAGAAGCGTTTCTTTCTGATTTTACATTCAGTTATCAACGAATGAATTTATATATATATATATATATATATATATATATATATATATATATATATATATTTCCAAAGTCTTTCGAGGTGCGTAGCACTCATTTAAGATTTATTCACATAGATTTTATTTCTATTTCTGATTTCCGTGGATTCCGACACTGCATTTCTGTATATGATCATCATACACGATGGCTCACAGAAATGACATTAATTAAATGCATATTTTTTACGTACGCGTTCTTTGTACACCGGATGACAGGGTATAGAGTACCATATGTAGTAGTTACTGACCAGTCCACCAAACTCATGACGCAGAATTTCCAAGATGGTTTACAAGTTTCGAAGAACAGCAATACTCAATCCAAAGTGTAACAGTCCTATTGAACCAGTATACTGCGAGTTAAAGTCGGCGGTATATATATATATATATATATATATATATGTGTCAATATATATATATATATATGCATGTATGTGTGTTCGTTTGTATGTTTGTAGGTATGCATGTATTTATGTTTGAATATATGTATGTAAGCAAGATCGTACGTATGTATGTATGTATGCATGTATGTATGTATGTGTATGTATGTATTTATGTATGCATGCATGTATGTATGTATGTATGTATGTATGTAGGTATTTATTTTTTTATTTATGTATGTATGCTTTTTGGTATGTATGTATATATGTATTTATTTTTGTATATATGTGTGTATGTATATATGAATGGTTTTATGTTTATATTTAGGGCTGCATATATGCATGCATGTGTGTATTTATCTACGTATGTAAATATGTATGTACGTATATATTTGTATCTATGTATGTATGTGCGTATTTATATATGTATGAACGTATGTATGTATTTATTTGTTTATTTATGTATGTATGCTTTTAGGTATGTATGTATGTATGTATTTATTTATGTATGTATGTATGTATGTATATATTTTTATGTAGGCTTTTATGTATGTTTTTATGTATGTACATATTAATATATATATATATATGCATTTTAGCAGTATGAATTTATTTCACATCAGATAGCAAAGAAAATCCATCCAGTAGACCATTTTCCTCCTTATTCGGAATTCTTCAAGTACTGTCCGGAATTGTCCACGCATAGGATACGAACCTGGGCTCATTTACTTTGGAGTCCTGATGTTCTATATAACCGCCCCGATCTGTCCTATACAACGAGTCCATGTCAATTTGGGAAATTACATTGATTTGAAGTTTAATGGCAGGACTTTGATCATATATTTTTTGGCAGTATAAGCTAAACATTGCACCAGGTAGCGAAGTCAAATCACCGAGTATATCAGTTTCGTCCTAATTGGAAACTATTTAGTTACGGCTCATTTGGCGAAGTAGTTATAGTTACAGACTCTGAGGTAAATGTGCCCACGTTCGCATCCTGTTTGCAGCAAATTACGGGCAATATTTGAATAGTTCTTAATCAAGACTAAACCAGTTTACTGAATTAATTGCCTTTGCTACCTTTTTCCATATTGCGTTTAGACTGACAATATACATATAATCGAATTTCCTTCAAATCATTATATATATATATATATATATACTCTTCCTTTCTATATATATATTAATATATATAGTATTACCCTTTCGATGTGCAAAAATAAAAAGAAGAAATTATATCATGTACAAGAACAGCTTCTTTTTCATTTACCTCTGAAGTATGTACATAAATGAACATCTCTTTATATATAAATTGAAGAAGGCAAATTAAGAAGAAAAAATGTAAACTTATGGAGATAGTGTGAACTAAGGGACCAACCAATCAATATATATAACATATATATATATATATATAAATTATTTATATGATTTTTTCCTCCTAATAAGAAATATACTGTGCAATATTTGAAGGCAGTGAACATAAGATATATTGGATAGTAGATATGTGGCAGGACTTTGATTGCACAAATGTAGTCAGCATAAATTAACCAGTGCTCAAGGTAGAAAAGGTAATTCATAAAGTAGCTCGGTTTCGTACTAATCGGAAACTCGTCAAACACATGCCAGAATTGCCGTGATCGGGGCTCGAACCGGAGCGAATTCGTTACGGATTTGTTAATTTAAAATAATTGACAACAGTTTAATGCTGAAATTTTGTCCTCTTTTAGGTTTACACATTATCGTCTGACATCGAATTTTTAATGGTGTTTAAGAGACTTTTTAATTGTTTACATTTTATTATCTGCTAGGCATTTTCATGTGACAAGCAAATTTTCCATATAAAGCATCTTTTTGATGAATCAAGACGAAAGGTTGTCAACATGTCTAAGGACCTACCACAGAAAGGTGATATCAGCTATGGTCTTGCGGACTGGCTCTACGAAGGTGAGTCTATAGAAAACTATAATGTTATTTGTGTCTTTAAACTGTACCGTTATTTGGTTATAAATTTTCAAAATTTTTATGATTTCACCATTCAGGAATGCAAAATTTCAAACAAGCCTATCGCGGTAAAGCTCACCAACTTGTTATACACTAATTACTAAAATGAATTAATATTCCTTTAGAAGTGCGAGAAACGTGACCCTTAAAACCTACACAAGACCTTTAAAGAATATATGGTTCACGCTATGATGCGATAATTTGACCTAATTTTCAAAATCACGGTAGTTTAGCTGTAAACTTCGTTCCTTAAAGGTTTATAAATCGATAAAATTTCGTTAATTGCTCCTTTTAAACTCGCGCATTGCTTTAAGCCCACTTCTGCTAAAAATACGCTTAGACTGTTCCGCCGTCGCTAAATCACTTACAGCATAGTACTTCATTTTCGCGATTCTCTGATGAAAGAAATCGATATAAAATTTGTATGCATTAAGTTCAGGTTTAATAGGCGAATTCAGCAAGAATTTGACAAAATTTATTTCCGAAAGAGAAATCCAGAATCAAAGGATCGATTTTAGTTTTTCTATTAGATTCTTAAACTGTGATTGTGTCTATATCCACACAAATCTACGAAAGTAATACGAGTTAAATGGGTAATTAAGCAAAACGTTCTTACTTTATTTCACGCGCGTAACGAAATGAAGCTCAGTTGCCATAGCGTTTATGAAAGTGAGTATTTTGTTTCGTGAGTTAGCATTTAGTGAATTTAATCTTCTTCCTTTTAACACTCATTTCTGCCTATATATATATATATATATATATATATATATATATATATATATATATGGTATTCTATCTATTTAACCTTTAGAGGCACATCACATAATATTTCCTTAGTTTTGAGTTGTGTAGAGCTCGCTGGATTGGCACGTTTCAGGAAAATTGTTCCCAGATCAACTGATCTCCAACATGTTATAGAACCGGTTTTAAAAGCTTAAAATATAGTTTCAGAAAGACATTATTTAATTCTAATCAAATTAAATCTTGAAAAATGAAAAAAAACAATATTGTATGAACTTCTTTCCAAAACTGTTAAGAATCCAAATATTGGACATTTGAACTGACGAATAGCCTACATTAGATTCGATTTCACAATAATCCATTATATTTAAACTATTCTAGGGTATTTGACAACTTTGTTTATGATTTGCATAATGAGAAGCAAAGGGCCTGAAGCAACTTCGTCTCGAATTCCTACGATTTCTCTCAATTTTAACCGAATAGTATAGAGAGTTCTAATTACAACTAAGTAAACCTTGCTGAGCGAAAGTTCATTGTGTGAAAGGTAACGATAATTAGTTAAATCAAGTTTTTGAACTTAAGATAAGCATCAGGCACATCTTCGAAACAGTTGCATAATTCAATTTATGCACATCGGTTTGATCCTATTCAGTTGGCTTTCCATCCAAACTAAATCAATGTAAGCTGAAATGCGTCAGTACATTTGAATGGCAGCAGTTCTTCCTTTGTGCGACTGGATGAAAAAAGGAAGTGGTGTTTGTCGCAAGTCTTCAAACGTATTTTAATAAAATCTAAATACTACTTATACTTGGTCAACAGTAAATTAAAAAGCTGTGTGTTTTGCGAGTACTTTGAATTACCTTAGGTCTGTACACACATCTGCCTAAATCTTCTAATGTGAGCCTTGTAATGAGTATGCTTGATTTGAAGCCTAATGATGATTCCAAACATGAGGAATTGAAACGTCGTCAATCAACGAAGATTAGATCGTACCTCATTTCCATTGGTCAGTATGAACGAGCTCAGCCCCAACGAAGAGCATATACTTCATGATTTACGAGTGTTCATCATTAAATTCTAATAATATACAACAACTAATTCTCTCTTTAAATCAAGTTTGCGAGCTTGAAGTAAACACCAATCCCATTGTATTTAACCAGTCGTCGAACAACATAACCAAAACTACCGCCAGACGCAACGCACTGACGCGTTTCGACCTTCCATGATCATCATCAGAGTACGACGGCAAACTGACTATCGAGGATCAAACCGCATTGAATATATATGGAAATCAAATTGAGATATGCGGCTCTCACCTCTAGCAGTCTCGCATACATTGAACTTGACTAGAAAGGTGAGAGCCGCATATCTCAATTTGATTTCCATATACATTCAATGCGGTTTGATCCTCGATAGTCAGTTTGCCGTCGTACTCTGATGATGATCAAGGAAGGTCAAAACGCTTCAGTGCGTTGCGGCTGGCGTTAGTTTTGTTATGTTGTTCGACGACTGGTTAAATACAATGGGATTGGTGTTTACTTTAAGCTCGCAAACTTGATTTAAAGATTTGTTACCACCACCTGCGCAAACAATTTTTGTGTTAACTAATTCTCTCGACAAAAATTTGGTCAAGTAAACACTGTCTCGTGTAATTCCTCATTCATCAATAGTTGCTCAATAAAACACTTAATCCGTTTTTATTTGCGTAATGTCTGCTCAACCCCAGAAGCCGACATTACACCTTCACTGAACATTCTCTCATATTCGGTTAAATAAACACTGGCTCATATGCTTCACGATTTATATCTATTCATCAGTATATGCTAGCACTAAGGCCCAGCCTCCTTCGTCCCTAATAGTTGCCAAATTGAAGACTGACCAAAGTGTTTTTATACTTTACATCTATTCAAAAGTAAGAGTCGTAACTAAATATCGACCAACGTTTCTCTGACCTTTATTTGAGTCATCCTAGCCTTACATGCCTCATTATTTACTGCTGTTCATCAGTAATATCTATCAATTAATTATGTAATTAATAGGTCAGGTGTTTACATCAAGTTTGCAACTTCGGTTATAATAAATGTACCTCAAGTAAGCACTGACTTATTCGCTTTTGTGTGTATCAGCTAATCAAATGTAACAGCCGCCTCTAGGCATTTGAAAGCAGTTCTTTGATTTTCGGTTAAGTAAATTGTGGCTCACGTGCCCAATGACTTATGGCTATTAATCAGTTACAGCTGGTACCACTCCTAGAATTCCACACTGCGCTGTAGTTGCTCAAGTAAGTGTTGACGCATATATGTTGTCCGTAATGAATGTTCAACACTCGAAGCTGGCACTAACCGTCGACGAATACTTCATTGATATTAGGTCAATAAAACATCGGCGCGTATGCTTCACAATATATGCTCAGCCGTCAGTAAACGATATTACTACACCTGAAACTTCCCTCTCCCCTACAATTGCTTAAGTAAACATTGACCCACGTGTTTTGTGCGTATTACGTAATCAACATTCGACGAACTCTTATTTGATATTTGGCTGATTTTGTTTTTATTGTCAGATATCAATAAAATCTAACACTATTCTACAGCATACCTGTTTGCGAAATGGCTCGTGTATGTTGTGCTCATTAGATTTTCCGCAAAAGGAGTCACGAGTAAGCACAAAACAAGCCCCCCACAATCTAAAATTATTCAGTCATGTGTACTCTGGCTCAGGTATTTACACGTGATCGTAGTTCATCATTAGATATTCGAACTCCACATCGACTAAGCGTTGTGTTATATTTAATTAAGTAAGCCTCGGGTCGTATGCTTCACTATTTTTGGCTGTTCTTCAGTTAATGCTAATAGTATACTCAGACTTATTCATGTAAACAGTAGCTCATATGCTTCATGATTTACTTCTATGCATTAGTAAAAGGTAACACTAGACCTCAATCTCCAGGTTGCCGTTTGCTTCTTGAGTAAACATAGGCTCACATGCATGATTGATTATGGTTTTCATTACTAAGAGCAAGTAATCTACCAAAAATACCCCACTCACCAATGGTTGCTAAAATAATAATTGACTCATTGGTTATGTTCATAATGACATTTCCAATCTCATGTACATTCGTTTCGTGCTTACTGGCGACTCATCAGTAGGAGCCGGTATTACACCCTTTAACCACTATATATTTTGGTCAAGAATGTGGGATAATAGGACGGTACTAGGTTCGCAACACCTAATACATACTTGCATATTTGTCTCATATTTGGTTAAGCAAAAACCAGCTCATATATCCGATCGTTTTCTGTATTTTATAATCCAGAGTGAAAATTCAACCTTAAACTCACAACTCTTCAATAGTTGCTCAACAAAACAACGAGTCAGGTGTTTTGTGCGTAATGCCTGTACAACAGTAGCAGTCGGTACTACACTTCAATAAAAAAATTTCTCAAATTTTAAAAGTAAACATTGGTCTATATGACTCACGATGTATGACTATTAAGCAATAAATGCATCCCAAACCATCCCTACCTGTCAGTTGCTCATGTAAACACTGACTCATGTTTTTGTGAGTTAAGGCAATTCAACTGTACCGATCACAACCAAATTTTTCAAATTCGTTGCAGAAAACAGGTTTACATGCTTCGTGTTTTATGACTATTCCGATATGAGTGCTAGTAATGCACGTCAACCTTCTTTCTTCTAAGTAGTTGGTCAATTGAATTCTGACTTATGTGTTTTTGCGTAATTGCTCCTCAAGATTAGGAGTTGGTACCACACAATCACAGACACTAGCTCATATGCCTCATGACTTATAACTATTAAGCTATGAGTGCTAGTAATGCACCCATTTTTACCTCTCTCACTCTCTTGTAATTGCTTCTTAACATTTGGAGTTGGTACCACAGTTTCACAACGAATACTCTCATATTTGGTTAGGTAAACACTGTCTCGTATGACTTATGACATATAACTAATAAGCAACCTACTCTTCTCCTGTAGTTGTTCAATTGAACACTGACTCATGTGTTTTTGAGTATCATCTATTCTAATATTTGGTTAAGTAAACTATGGCTCATTTGCTTCGTGATTTATAGCTATTCAGCAGTAAGTGCTAGCAGACCGCACCGACTTCCTCTCTCCACAGCAGTTGTGCAAGTAAACACTGACTCATGTGCTTTTGCTTAATGGCTATTCAACAGTTGGAGACGGTACTAAACTTCCACCACTTATTCTTTCATATTTGGTTAAGTAAATTCTCGCTCGGTTGCTTTATGATTTTTTGCTATTCATTATTTAGAAATATTACTGCAATTCAACCTTCCTTGTGGCCAATGGTTGCTCCAGTAAACATCGGCTAATAATTTTTTTGCTTAATATCTATTCAACCGTTGTTTCGAAGACCACATATGAAAACCGTCTCCTTCCCCAAATTATTTGCTCCAGAATATATTGTCTCATGTGTTTTATGTATCAGAGCTTTTCATCAGAACAAGCCGGCACACATTTCTAAACTTCTTATATATATATATATATATATATATATATATATATATATATATATATATATATATATGGTTAAGTACTTTATAACTGTTAGAAATGTATATGTTGAGTGTCGACTTATAAATAATTATAAATATCAACATTAAACTTTGAAACACTTTCACCTTACTTAAATTATGGATCACCTATAGTATATTTAAATGTGACCACAATATTAAAATAAATAAGATTAAATAATACGGTGCACGCTTCTTTCTTTGCAGACCAAAATAGGAGACTAGTAATGTAGTAGATATATCATTAAGCTCGGCAAAATAATAGTTTCGACCACTAAAAGAATCGGTGCATTTTTTCTATAAGTAAAACGATTTTAGATAGACCTCTGAATGATTGTATATGCATCAAGTTGACAATCTTGGTGTAAACACCAGTTCCAAAGTGTACACACATTTGGAAGTATAGACGAAGCAATCTATAATGTAAACCCGTTTCGACCTTAATGGGAATTCTTGATGTACCGTCCAGAATTTGCCGCAGACAGGACTCTAACCTGAGCAAGTCTACTTAGGAATATATTGTTCTAACCACTGAGCTATCCTGCATCAATGACAGATTTGGGGTGGTTTGCTGTTATTGTGAATATGTGAGAGAAATAATAATACTATTTTTCTATTGCTTATTCCAAGGCTTTAAAAATATTTCTTAAAATTGAAAGGCGAAGCATAGTGTTGTATCAATCTGCGTCTCTTTTCGTGTTCGTTTGATGCAATAAATCACGTTTAATCAGGTACTCACAGTGCTAAATCGAAAATCAACAGAAGCCAAGTCAAAGAAACGATAGACAACAAAAAATTAGGATTTACCTTCGATCGCTAAATAACACTTCATACTTCGAATTGCAGTGTTTTTTTATTTATGTTGATTAAATCTGGTCCAGTCAATTCGGAATGTGTCTACCTGCATAGGTGGAAACATTTAAGCTGTAAATTTGCATATTGAATGTAGTACCGTTCTACGGGAATCCGACGTTTTTCTTTTTTAATCACTTACTCTTGCAGAAGAAATATTGCGAACTAATGAAGCGCTGTGGTGGAGCCCAAATGCAACCAAAATCGGATTCGTGGCATTTGATGACACAAATGTGCCGGAATTCGAAATGTATCAGTATGGCGACGAGAACAGTCTATACGGAGATTATCGAAAGATAAAATATCCCAAGGTAAGTAGATCACAGAACAGACGAAAATCGCTGTCATTAAACGTTGGCAACAATAGACTTGCAGTCATCGTGGCCCTTCATTTAAAAAGGGTTTTTCGTACGCACATTGGCTTTGTTTGAAATGTTTCGAAGGCGGAGGGCATATAACATTTTAACTGCACAAAATAAAAAGAAAACTCAAGTACTTTTCTTTAGACATACAAAAGATTAGAGAAGAAACTATACAAAAGTATATAGGCAATACAATTTAACAATAATTGATTGCGCGGGTGGTGGTAAAAGAGCTTTAAATCAAGTTTGCCAGCTTGAAGTAAACACCAACTCCACTGTATTCAACCAGTCGTCGGTAGTTTTATTTTGTTGTTCGACGACTGGTTGAAAACAGTGGGGTTGGTGTTTACTTAAAACTCGCAAACTTGATTTAAAGTATACAAAAGTATATCATGCAGTTAAAGGAAATTTAAAATAAAATTCCGTGCGTGCAAATTACAACAGAGATTCCACTAATTAAAACAAAATAATTGCACAATTAATCCATCAATGTTAAAAAGTAGCAAAGCATTTATTAGATTTAATTAATCA
>JAQBSW010014493.1:0-11544 GCA_029291075.1 Eudiplozoon nipponicum
TATATATATATGCTATCTCAAATATGACCTTTTTGCAGTTTTCACGACATATATAGGTAATACTAAGTAATAAGAATCGGTACCACCACCCACACAGTCAATGATTTTTTAATTTTATTACCTATAAAACCGAGATGCTTACATCTACATTATGTCTTTCGAGTAGACTCATCCGTGAATATACTCTTTGATGACCTCCTTGTGTCCATTAATTTTGCTATTCACTCAATGCATTTGATAAATGTGTATTTTTTGTTTTTCTGCTTTCTGTAAAGGACACTAAACGTGCACATGAAGAATGGAGTATCATCAGCTTGCGTTATTTCAATCCCGTTGGGGCTCATGAATCTGGTGATATTGGCGAAGCTCCGGTTGGTGTTCCTAACAACTTGATGCCGTACGTTATGCAGGTAGCCGCCGGAATCCGACCACACGTGAATGTTTTTGGCAACGACTATGATACATCAGATGGAACAGGTATCTTATCTATTTTAGCATGGAGAACGACTGAATATTGTATTTTTTACTTTAATTTTTGTTTAAATGACCACACGATTTTTAGCCGCACAGCTTCCTTGGAGGTCGTCTCGTGGTTTCGTATTTTATAACAGTTTTTTGGATTTTTTGACATTTGATTGCGGAGTGCCAGCTTCATATTTTCTAATGCCGCGTTTTGCATACGCGGGTTCTAGCTTTGCACAAACAGTTTCACAAAGATCCGATTGGTCACAATTTTCATTTTCATTTTTGTCTTCGATTGGGCTGGGTTTGTATTCGTCCCAATGAAATTGCGGATAGAGGTTTCTTGGTTTTAATGCCACTTTTCTTGTAATTAACCAATGAATATTCTATTCTGATGAACGGCGCGCCATTATTACTCTAACTGACAGCGTTATCATAAAGCTAACCGGCTGTAAGCGGATTACAACTATTCCTCACTTGGAAACAAAATAGGATGTCTCAGTCGGTTCTAATAATCATTACCATTTTATTTGCGACTGTGCTATATAGAAATAAAAATAAATAGGGTGCTTACGTCGCTTCATCCATCATACGAAAACTGACTCCCGCTGTATAATTTGATCCTCAAATGATTCCGTGGAAAACCCCATATATTTCTTTCATATTTCCACGTGCGTTATAAGAAGGCATTGTTAAATAGACTCTGATCCTTGTTTACCACTTTACATATGCTGCATGTTTCTTCGGTGGTTTTGTAACTAAAGTTTCCGATTGTCTGTGTTTGTATTTGTCTCGCGATAAGTGTGAGAAATGGACTAGGTCAAAGGTGGCACGGTTCTCTCACACTCTTTTGTTACGTCAACGGTTAAGTCAGCCAAATATTCGTGTTTTTCTTTACTACTTCTGACTCGGTGACTTGGTATTTATCATAGCGAGCTATGCCTACAGATGCTGTCCAGGCAAGGCTGTCCGGCTACTTGAAGCTTGTTAGGCCGAATCGTCGGGATCCGAAAATATTTTGTCATCGGTCCTCCATTTTCACTCTTGACTTCTCATTGGTCCACGTATGGAAGATCGCTGACCGTACCGTGCATATAATACTTTGATGATGATTGGATGTTATTTTTATTGATACACGAATATTAACCCACTGTTAGCTGCATTCAGAAAATGTCAGTTTAATATGCTCTGACGAACGATCAGGGCGAACTGAGCAGTACCTTGTTGCAATTCGCCGATGCGTTTGCTTACCTTGAAAATTTCGGGACACGGCACAAACCGTTTCTCACGATATGTCCAGAGGTATATTCATTCCGCCGTGGAATCACGTGTAATCTTGTAGACACTAAACGCAATGCTTTGTAAGTTAAGCAAATGGTTGACTCCTTTCTGCGCATCCGAAATTTGTAATATAATCGACTACAGACGCGTTCACTGATTTGGAGAATTGATGATATTTTCTGTGTTGAATTATGCTCACTATCAGTTGAGCACAAGAAAACAGTAATCATTATACTCGTATTATTGATGTGTCACTTCTACTGCGTCCAGTTTAGGACAGTCTCTAACATTAGCTTTAGTATCCTCTAAAAATACTGCTCATGAAACCGACGCGTCATTTTACTGTGCCAATTTCAGTTAACAGCTGTATCCACAGCGAAACTAGGCTAATTCCCTCATCGGCGGATACTACTTTTTCGTGAAATTGGTCTGTTTATTATGCAATTCATGTTATGCTCTTAATTAACTTTTTACCCTCTATTAGGTTCACTATTTTGCTCGGCCGGCCAACATATTGTTTACTCTCGTTTAATAATGTATGAAAAGAATTAATTCTCTGTTGTCTGTCAGGTATGAAACTGGTCTTCACCTTTCTGATTTTCATCGATAATATTTAGTTCATGATGCTATTTAATAATCATTACTGTAAAGACTAGATGTGTACCATTAGCAGTGCAAGCGATCTTTACTCCATTCTGGCTCCAGTTTAGGGCCTGAAGCTGGTTTCTTTACATCCGTAGCGAGTAAGCTTTCTGACCTAAAGGAAGTTAAACTATTCAGGTTTGTTATTGAAACAAGTTTTCTTGTGGAATCCAATCCGCGATATGTTATTCTACTAATCTTATTTATGCAAGTAGAATACAACTGGTGCAATAACTTATAACAAATAAGATTCAGTCAACCACTTTTGTAATTAAACGAAAATAGGTTGCGTGGGCGGTGACAGCAATTATTTTAATCAAGGTTGCGATCTTGATATAAACACCTGGCCTATTATGTACATACATTTGCCAGTATAAACTAAGTATTATATAGTGCAGTAAAGGCAGTTTATCAAGTAGACCGGCTTTGTCCTTATTAAAAGCCCATAACGTACCGTCCAGAATTTGCCGCGGACTTTAGTAACTATACTAGAACGTAGATGTCATGGTTATTATAACCTAACTAACTAGTAAGTGTAAATAAATTTTGCCAACGCTTTGCACTTACCGAATAGCCAACGTAAATTCGTTGGAAGCATCAGTGAGCTCACTTACATTACCACACATGCAGATTTGTGTCCCGGACGAAATCTGATTACCGTTCGAAAAGTCCACTTAATAGAACATATTTTTATTTGTCTTCCGATTCAACTTCTGAAAATTGACCTTCCGTCTTTATTTTGCCAAATTGGCCCTGAAAGTGGCCTCTACTACATTTAAACTGGGAGTTTATTTTATTTCTATCAGTTCACACAAACGTTCCTTGGCATTTATTCGTTGTTTGGCATATGCTTGGCTTTCGTTGTGGCAAGTATAGTGTTTGAAAACTGTTCTAATTGATTGAACACACTACCTAAAATTGTGTGTACTACTAGTGATTTATCTTTATCTTGGTAATTGTCTCGCGCAACAGAAGTTCATTTAATTGTCTCGTTGCGTCGTTGATCTTTCAGAAACTCGTCGTTTCTATTTGTCAAAACAATATTTATGAAGAATGTACCCAGTTCCTCGCCTTAAACTACAGTGAGAGAGAATTATTGATCGCTTACATTATTAGATATGAACTGATGATCAGGACAGTATTGAGTCATAGATAGTAGCGTGACCTCAGGTCATAAATTAAATCGATCAATACTTTTTTGTATATATTTATATACATGAAGATTATTTCAGTAAACTAGGAAAAATGGGACGATTTCATTTTTCTCCCTAGTACACCATTGGAAAAAATTTTTTTCCAACGGGGAGATAGTATCTAAAAACGTGCTTATCTACATGAATTTGCGTAAGATTTTTTGGGAATGCATACCTGATAACAAATTAGTTCAGATAGGAGCATAAATATTTATATCGAAATCATCATTAAAAAGGTTATATTCTCCTAGAAATGCGTTTCATGATTGTTGGCACATCAGTAGGAACCGGAAAAAATGCTTAAAACCCACTTGATACTTGACAATAAATTTTAGACCGTTGGACACGGCGAACCTCTTTGCGTATTTGTATTCAAGCAGAAGTAGACTCTTAGTACGTCAAGTAGTTAGTAATGTTATTCAAAGCTTAAATCACTATATACATATATATATATATATATATATATATATATATATATATATATATATATATTATGTACCAAACCTGTAAACAGTACAAACACCAAGAATGCGGAGATTGACTGAATTTCAACAAAATTGAGGAAAACCATTATGAACAACTGCAATTCCAAAAAAGCCGCCTTATACTTTGGCCTCGATCAACATCAGTTATCTCATTTCGCGGTAATTATGACATCATTCAATGAAACGATAGCTATATATTCTTCGTCAGCGTGACCTATTATGTACTCAATAATTTATAGGGAATTTTATATATATATATAGTATTATTCTCCGTACAGAAGAATGTGTGACTACGTAATATTTATTTTTTTATATTTTTGAAGGAATTCAGTGAAACCTTATTTCATCATGTCAGTTTTCCTTTATTATTTTTTACAAAATATAAGCCTTCAATTGACCATTTTTGCGTATAGATCATCAGTATTTAATTAAGCATTGCATAAGTCATACAGCCTCTGGTGCGGTGAGCTAACATGTATGCTAATGTACATTAAGTATTACGCGCCGAAGGACAAATTAGTTTACATAGGACAAGGAGGATACGCCAAAGACAATGATCGACAGGTACAATCTCATGAACACATTCGTTTCGTGCTTACTGGGAACTCAACGGTAAGAGACGGTACTATGCCCTATACCCAATATATATTTGTTCAGGAAATATATGAGAAGTGGACGGTGCACGCTCTTATATGAAAGTGTATACCAGCAGTAATGGAGTTAATCTTATATATCCAGTCTTTCACCCTGCGACTTCAAAGTCAACTCACTAAATATGATATAAATTGAGCATGTAAAGGGTATCAATACAAAATTTTGAGATGAGCTTCATTTTACCAAAATTTAGAAGTTTAACCAACTCCATAGCATCTGTTACTCCAGCAACTTCCATACACCTAGATAATTATATATATATATATATATATATATATATATATATATATATATATATATATATATATATATATATATATATAAAGTCAGTTTAAATTAAAAATTGTATAAGTTAGCAAAGGCGATTCACCAGGTCGACGTGCTTCATCTTTATTGGGAACACGTCAGGAACGAACCTTGTACTACTGTGAACGGTCCGCTTCACAGTCCTGCGTTCATCCATTACGCAACTCCTGTCGCGCATCTAAAACTTTTCAGTTTAATACAACATGATATCTTTGTTGAGCCTTTCTTTCAGGTGGAGCCTATTTAGAATCTCTTTAGACCTAAAGGTCTAACTAGCCACCCAAATCTCTCATTATGGAACGCAGATCATCAGACTAGAGAAGTTATTTTTAATTTAAGCCTACCTGTAAGATTATGATTATATATGTGTATACAATATAAAGTAAAGATTGCTTAAGCGGGCAAAGGCTATACATGAAGAGTACCGGTTTCGTCAACTTTGGGAATGCGTCAACTACATTACAGAATTTGGCATGATCGGGGCTCGAACACGAGTACATTGACCTCTAAGTCTTTTACTCGCACCATTGTGCACACTGCATTCAATTCTTATTCATATAACAATTTATGGTTTTTGTAGCCTTTCATTTAGGTGGAGCCTATTTTTACTAGCCACCCATGATCTGCCTCTATAGAAGAGGCACCATGCCATACAAGGAATTGAGATTTTTCCTTATATATATATATATATATATATATATATATATATATATAATAACGTGCAAGTATAAGCTAAACGTTGAATCAGGTAGCAAATACAAATTATCCAGTAGACCGGTTTCGCTCATGTTGGGAACTCTTCAATTCTGCTCAGAGTTTGGCGCTAACGGGGCTCGAACTGGGGCGCATATGCTTCGGGGTTTGAGACTTTATCAACTGCGGCACTCGTGCCGAATACCTCGCATAATTGGAAGACATACCAATTTAAGTTTTATGGTTAGCCTTTCCTTCTGGTGGAACCTATTAGGAATCTCTTAATACCTGAAATGTTAACTAGTCAGCCTCGATCTGACAGTATATAACATATATGTTTTATTGATGCAAAGTCTAATGACAGAATTTTTGTTATATGTATTTTGTGAGTATAGACTGAACATTGCATCAGGTAGCAAAGGCAATTCATCCATTAGACCAGTTTTATCCTAATTGAGCTCTCTTTAAGTACTGTCCGGAATTTGCCGCTGATGTGCATTGAACTGGGGCACATATACATATATAAATGCCTATATATGTATATATATATATATTTATATATATATATATATATATATATATATAACATTTATAATAATATTTTACTTGCGTTAAAACTATACTTTCTCTGATTTCGTTTTTCGTGTCTACTGGACGATATGCCCCTGATAAAGGGCTAAGAAAATATGTTTTGAGGCAGATTTTTGCGGATAAATTTGGGAGATATCTGGTGATGATATAAGGAAGCAGTACCTTCGAGCCACACTGACTTTGTTGTATAAGTAAACAAATATGTTTGCATAAAATCAAATATCTTAAATGCACAGACTAGGATCCTTTAACCAGGTATTCCGTATAAATCCTTGTTTTATTACACGGCTTCCCCTTGTGTTCTGATAATGAACATGGTAGATCGAAACGCGTCAGTTTCTGAGACTCATTACGGTTTTGCTATTTTTTGCGACCGGTTAGATCCAATTTATTTTGTCTTTATCTTAAGTTCGCAAAATTGATTATTTTTTAAATTGCCTAAATGCACAGAATAGGAGCCTTTGTCCAGATATATTATTGTTATCTTTGTTTAATTAAGGAAATCTGCCCTTATTGTCAGTAAGGAAACCAACGTCTGCCTATCTTTCAATATAAATATAGCGTTAACACAAATAAAGTAGTGTTGTAACCTTTTTAATCGAGTTATACTATGAAGATGATAGCAATTTGACAGTTTGACTATTTATGATCGTTCGTTTTATATTTTAGGTGTGCGAGATTATATACATGTTGTCGATCTTGCTGTTGGACACGTGGCAGCTATTAAGGCTGTTCAGACTCCTCGGATTTACAAGGTAAGGTTTACAAAAAAATTTTTATTGTGCCCCCTTTGTTATCTTTACCCACGTCAGATGGGTCGTTTATACGGTTTCCTTTAGAGTTTAAATAAATATTTTCCATTCATTCTTGGCCTTATATCCCTAGCCCTGCAGTTAAAGTGTTAATTTGTGTTGACCATATCGTGAATAACCTTTCCAATCCATTATAATAAGCCGTTTTACTATACACTGCGCTTTAATTTCAATCAATTACATTCGTACGTATAAAGCGCGTTCCTTAAGTAAAATAAATTTACAATTAATTATTATTTATTATTCACTTAGGAGGCTCGAGTGCTGTTTTCATCATTCTCTTGATTCTACTTAATCTTACTTCTTACACTTCTGTGTGGTCTTTCTCTTGTATGCAAGTCAGCCCTAAATAAAGCCAGTGGAGCATTCGCGGCCTCAAAGGTGGCTACTGCAACACCCTTTAACACAGTTAGATACAAATTAGAACTTTGACAGAACAACATGATTTCCTCTTCCTCGACTTACTATAAGGATTTTATTTCCGTAGCAATAATTGGAGCTAATGTCATTCTTACCTTTTTGCACTCCAACTGGTCCACTAGAAATGGACGACAGCGATATGTTCTAGCCAACACATATGCATGCGTATTACAATATTATCGATTTTATGTTTATGCAACAACCAAACATCGCCTTTTGAACACCCATTTATCGCTGTTATTATTGCTTATGGTTTTCTTTTTATTAATTTTTTTAATGTAGTCAACTGTTAATGCAACGCGTTACACAAAAATTCTTATTCGTCAAACATGATTGTTTTTATTGTCACAAACACACCATACGAGTTTTTGGAATTTATTTTGAGTTATATTGTTATGGTAAAATATATTTATGTACATTGGCAGTATAACACAATTCTAGAATAATATATAAAATGAAATTCATCGGCTACACCATTGTTTCGTTCTTGACAAGTAACACTTCTGTAATAGCTTCGGCCTCTACGGGAAGGAGCCGAACACGTATTCGTTTATATAATTAAACCGACATTGGTTGCGCGGGCGGTAATAACAATTAATTTAATCATGGTTGCGATCTTGATATAACCACCTGATCCATTATGTTCATACATTAGTTAGTGTAAACTAAGTATTGTATATTGTAGAAAAGGAAATTCACATCATAGACCGCTTTCACCTTTATTGGGAACTCGTCACATACTGTCCAGAATTTTCTACGAAAAGGGCGCGAACCTGGGCACCTCTGCTTCGGAATCTTGTGCTCTAACCACTGAAACACCTTTTACGTGGCAAATTCTGGACAGTACATTTTGAGCTCATTAATAAGTGCGAAACTGGTCTACTTAATGAAGTTTCTTTTCTACAACATAAAAAAACTTAGTTTATACTGCCAAATTTATGTAATCGTTTGGTTCAGAGCCACACAGCTTACGTATTCTACATCGGGATCCGATACTGTCCTAGCTGAGGAGTTAGCCAATAAGGACAAAACCATGATGCTATCTTGTGCGATATTTGGATTATATATATATATATATATATATATTATGATGTCCATTCCTTTTTAATTTACCACAGTATTCTTATAATTAGGAAGAGAAAAAAAGTCAAATAGACAGATCTTCGATTATAATTTAGGCCTACATTCTGCATTCATGTTGCGAATTAGTTTTAGCATATGCATAATTTTATAAAAAATATGAACTATTTAATTCGGCAATCGTTGACTAAAATAAGTTTTGGTAATAACTTTTTTAACCAAGTAAACTATAAATACGAGAGAGAGAGAGAGAAGTAAAATCAGAAGTTATTATTTGTGTGCTTTGCTTGTTTATGTTTAAAGATTTACAATCTCGGCACAGGCAAGGGTTATTCGGTACTCGAAATTATCAAAGGCTTTGAAAAATCCTGCAATAAAAAAATCGAATACAAAATCTGCCCTCGAAGAGCCGGAGACATTGCTTGCGTCTATGCGGACACAACCTTGGCAGAAAAGGAACTCGACTGGAAAGCTACTCGTACGCTGGATGTGAGTTCTAGCAAATATTGTCAACTCTTTACAGCGTAGACTTTTTTTTAAGTATAAATCATTGTTTGATCATCGTCATTTTCATCATCAACCTCATATAGCCACGATAAATGGAAAAGAAAAATATTTTAAATATATTATATGAACAATAATGCCGTAAGTAATTAATATTGGCACTACAGCTTTCACGCGGTTTTCATTGTATCACTTCATAAAAGCTATGGTATTTTAACGCATACCAGTGCACATTAAAACATACCTGCAAATATACCTTCATTCCTACATGCATAAATGCATACACACACACCCACATACATACATAGATACATACATACATACATACATACTAACATACATACATACATACATACATACATACATACATACATACATACATACATACATACATACATACATACATGCATACATACATACATACATACATACATACATACATACATACATACATACATACATACATACATACATACATACATACATACATACATACATACATACATACATACATACATACATACATACATACATACATACATACATACATACATACATACATACATACATACATACATACATACATACATACATACATACATACATACATACATACATACATACATACATACATACATACATACATACATACATACATACATACATACATACATACATACATACATACATACATACATACATACATACATACATACATACATACATACATACATACATACATACATACATACATACATACATACATACATACGTACATACGTACATACATACATACATACATACATACATACATACATACATACATACATACATACATACATACATACATACATGCATACATAATACATACATACATACATACATAAATACATACATACATACATACATACATCATCATCATCATTTGCATCATTTCCAGCCACACAAATGTCAAGATTATTCTACTATACATCTGCAACAAGATCGCCACTGAGCTCGATTCGCTGCCATATCGCTAAGGGTTTCTAACCAAGAACTGTGATGTGCACGAGGACCCCATCCCGGCAGACGAGTGGATCCTATACTACCCAATTTGGATGTAAGTGACTTTAATTGTTTCTGCCATGTCAAAATCTGCCCACCTTGTTTCTTACGCCAATTTGGTGCTGGATGAGAGAACAGAGCTCTATTGGGCAATCGGAATGAGGGCATACGCAAAACGTGACCGAGCCAACGAAGTTGATGGAGCCTTATTTGCTTTTCTAAAGACGAGCACTTATTGTCAGATCCAAAAATACGTCTACGGATGTCAACGTTAGTTATTCGTTGTTGGTAACCAACATGTGCTATACTTCTCAAACAACGATGATCGAATGCCTGTAAGCGTCTCAGATCATCAACTCTAAGAGGCCAAGTTTCACTAGCGTATAGTAAGACTGCGCGTACAGATGCATTGTAAACACGACCTTTAAGGCAAAGTGAAATATTCGCGTTTCTCCATAAATGACGAAGGTTCGAGAAAGCTACTCTAGCTTTCGCGATCCGTATTCTCACCTCGTCGGACATATTGCCTACGTTATTGATAGAGCTCCCAAGATATGTAAACCTGTCGACTATGTCAAGATCTTCATTCTGCAGTCGCAACGTTGGAGTGAGTGGTGGGTGATCCTGTAACAGTATCTTACATTTAGAGGGTGCGAATTTCATACCGAAAGACGGAACAACGTTTGCTAATCTATTTAAGGTGGTCTGGGCAGCATGCTGATTGTCGAATAATAGTACGATATCGTCCGCATAGTCAAGATCGACTAGTTTATCTCCCGGGAGAACTTCAACTCCAGCGTCCTGAATGTGTGAGAGAGTGTTGTTCATAATAGCATCGATTACAAAATTAAACAAAAATGGGGAAAGTGGACAACCTTGACGAACACCACTGCTGGTTGTAAAGTTATGCGTTAATTCGTTGTAAACCTTAACGCGACCAGAAGTATTTGTGTAGAGAGCTCGTATAATATTAACAAATTTAGTGGGCACACCGCTTTTCGACAAGATATGGAATAAAACATTGCGATCCACCGAATCAAATGCACCCTTGAAGTCTAGAAAGACGACTATTGTGGGACGGTGATATAAATGTCTCTGTTCGAGAACTTGCCTTAACGTAAAAATATTATCTATACAACCTCGTCCTGCGCGGAATCCGGCCTGTTCTTCTCTTGTTTGTGATTCACGTGAAGCGCTAAGACGACGTAGGATAATCGAAGCAAATAACCTTGATACGACCGGAGTCAAACTTATACCACGATGGTTATCGCACGAATTACGATTGCCTTTTTTGAAGATGGGAATGATGGTCGACTCATTCCAGTCAAGTGGTACGGTTTCCTCATTCCATATAGTATGAAAAAAGCTCCTGAAATA
>JAQBSW010014494.1:0-11544 GCA_029291075.1 Eudiplozoon nipponicum
CTCATGTATGTGCGGTAGCACCTATATCGGACGTACGAAGAAGCAATTGATAAGCAGAATCCAGGAACATTTGCCACAGAAATTGATTAACAAAGGCTTGCCACCGTCAGGAAAATCAGCTATTTCCGATCATATATTGGCAACGGGGCACCCTGTCAATTCGACCAAATTCACAATTCTACATAAAGCAAAATCAGAAAATTTTTTATTTATCTATGAAGCCCTTTACATAAAACAACAAGCACCTGACCTTAATATTCAAAAGTTTCATCAACATGATATTCTTATCGACTGGCCAAGAATAACAAAATTCAACAACAATCTACTAGTATCCAGTCAAGAACAAACAGGCCCTCGACTAGAATCAACAAACATACAATCGGATTGGCAACAAACTGAAGTGGAAATAACAGAGGCGCATACGATGACAGAAGTCTCCAAACAATGTGAGCGTCTAACACTGCAATCCACACTGGCGCTGTTACCATGTGGAAGCGACAACTTTGTGCAACAAGGTGAAACGATCAACTATACTGGGAAAAATAGCACTTGTATATGTAACAGTGAACAATGCGCACAAATGGTTAATTCTCAAGCTATCAAAACAATAATGACCAGATCTCAGACATCAATTTGCAATACTGCGAGAATGACCTTTACATGCAAAACGCATACACACAAACACAAACGCATACACACTCACCAACTAGCCAAAACAAGAAACAGAATTAAAAACGAGTCAGATTTGTTACCACAACAAACATTCAATCGGATTGGCAACAAACTGAAGAGGAAAAAACAGATGCACATACGGTGACAGAAGTTTCCAAACAATATGAGCGTTCAACACTGCAATCCGCACTTGCGCTGTTACCAAGTGAAGAAAACAAATTTGCGTAAAAGGTGAAATGAAAGACCATACTCGGAAAAATAGCATTCGTACACGTAACAGCCAACAATGCGAACAGATGGCTAACTCTTAAGCCATCAACACAATAGCAACCAGATCTCAGACATCACCTTGCATTACAGCGAGAATGACCTTTACATGCAAACAGTGGTCAGGGCAACAGATTCCGAAATAGACGTGCTCAGATTCGAGCCCTATCCACGGAAAATTTTGAACAGTACGTATTGAGTTCTCAATAAGGACGAAACCGGTCTACTTGATGAATTGCCTTTTCTAAATTTTGCAATGCTTATTTGATATTGACAAATGTATTTAAATAATGGGTCAGGTGTTTATATCAAGATCTAAACCTTGATTCAAATATTTATTATTAGTGATGTTTTCGTTGTAATAATAGTAGAAGAATACATCTTACCTTACGCCTATAATTTTACATTTTGTTCTTCTATAAAATATTATTCAGAAGAATATTATTTAAAAAAACGGTATTTCAAGCAACTTTGATAGCGTAAAGTATTTTCCAATGAAAATGGTATAGATGATACACTTTCTATTCGTTTAAATTTAATGAGTATTTCTATTTAAATTCACTTATTCTGACCGTAGAATAAAAGCATATATTAGGATCTAGAACGCCTTTAGCTGGCCATAAGAATCATTGGGCCGACATAAATACCTTATATATTTGAGAGTTCTGAATTATGCATACTTATTCCTACAAGTACGTATATTTGTCACCAATATTTTTGTTATATTTTAAATAAATGTTAACGCTGGCAAAGCAATTTACAGACGGAACATTGTTAACATATTAAATTTAAGCGTGGAAACAAGAGAAAATCTTTGAAATATTATATTTCAATAATTGAAAATGACTTTATGATATATTTTCGATTAAATAACTTGCATCAACGAACAGCGAATAGAAAAAATTACTGTCAATTACTAAAGCATCAAAAGCCGCTACAATCTCCAAAACAGTTTAAGCAAGTGTTAAACACAAATATTTGTTATTGAAAATGATGTATCGATACTTGACGCTTTTATAATTTAGTGGCAGATAAATCAATCAAATTTAATTTTAGGATTCATTAATTTCATTATTTTGAATATAATGCAGTTTAAACACAGTAAATTTTAAAAAAATTAGATAGTTACCATTTTAAATTGCAATAAGAAAATATTAATTCAAATTCTGATGAAAAAATTGCAGAACGTATATAACATTATTTTTAAAAACTTCAATTTGTATGAGCATAATTATGAAAATTAATAAATTGACATTTTTTAGCGGAGCCTAAATTTTTAATAGACTTCTACTGACAAATAAAATTCTTTAGTTATATGATTTTTTAAATGTCTGGAAATTCATAAATTGAGCACGATTTACAATTTACGCCATATTTTTTATAAACTTATCTAAGTTTCTAGTTACGATATATATATATATATATATATATATATATATATATATATATATATGTATATATATATATTCATATATATATAACTAACTTAGGGTTGGCTAATTTTGTCATTGCTTAACAAAAAGTATTAGAAGAAGGTTAGCGATTAATGCAATCAAACCAGAAAAACGTTTAGAAATCACAAAACGTATATTTAAATATTTTAATATGTTTTCTATCCGTAGTACTGTGTGATGATTACTTCCATAAAATAACGTCCATGTAGGTACTGATATTATATTATTTCGTTTAAAAATTGTTGCTTATTTGTATATACGATATATTCAGGAATAATTTTGTAACATAATTTTTCCAGTAAATGATATTTTTTAGTTGACTATAATTTTTTTGACTAAAATTTATTTCGAAGTTGTTTATGTAAAAACGCAATGAAATATTTAATTATTATTTAGTTATATAAATGAACAAGTTAAAACTCTTTGCTACAAATTTATTTTTCTAGGATAATTTATTGAATTAGTGGGTGTTAATCATACTTGTTTTTGCGAAATTGGTCACAAGGTAGTCATTTGTAAAATTTTATCATAAGAATTGGAAAACTTACTTAAGATGACACAAGTTCAAAATAATGCAGAATTTTAAAATATAGAACATCTTTTATGCATAAATGTGGCCATTGCAACAGTTTAATTTATTGATTTTACTTCCACTCCTCAGCATTGAATGGACAAGTAGGCGGAATATTTAAGTGTACCATGTAGGCGGTATGCACCCAATAAGCCTTACAATGTCTGACAAAAGACGAAGGCAATACCTTTACTAATATTATTAATATCGACAATGATACTTTTAGTGGTGTTGGGTTAATCGATTTGTAAATGCCAACTGCACTTTCGTTTTGGCAGCCTTGTTTGTAAATGTGAAAATTAGTTGGCGAATAGCTTACGCATAGAATTTACCTCAATGTCCCGCATCCGTTCGCAACAATCTTCGGTTCCCATGCGTAAATTGTGGTGCATATTTATACGTATAAAATATAGGCAAATTAAAGGATTTTCGACGTATTATGCCTGCTAAATTTCTTATTGACATGGAAATATTATTCATGATGTTATTAGTAACGCTAATTTTTATCGCATTAGCTGCAGGTCTTATTTGGAGCGAAACTAGTGGTGCGATCTTGAATTCCAAGTGAAATTTTGGCTAGTGTTAGAAATCTTTTCAAAGCTTTTCTTGTCTTCCATCTAAATAAAAGCTATATTTTATGTTTATGACTGGAATGAATGTCTTAGATGCATTGTCTGATGACGACAAGTGTACGCAGTAAAATTTCAATTGCGCCGTCGCCGACTTGTGCTCGGCATTCGACTGAAAGTGTGAGTTATTGGTGCTGTCAAATCACGCTTAATAAAATATGTTATCGAGAAAATATCTAAAGTAGATATTACCAGCAATTTTAACAGAAATTAAAGTTGAAATGGATTCAAATGGCCTAATAAATACCTTTCACAAGGAGTTATTATTTGCTTTTTTTCACAAATTTGCCTTAATGAACCATTTAGTTAACTGACCATGCGCACATGATAAAACGTTTTGTGCAGGCCACTCGACCAGGAATTAGAAGCTGGAGAACTTTAAAACTACAAAATGATTTTAGACAATGTGGTATATGCTCGCTAGGATATGACACCTTATGACAATTTGCGCCATATATTGATGTTAAGGTGCTATTTTAAAGGCAAAAACCGCAGATTTGGCAATCAGTGATGCGTTATTCATAGATTTATTCTTCAATCGGCTGTTATTCGCAACCTTAAGTCGCCAATCACATGGTACTCACGGAACAACTGGCACGCCATTAATGTGTCTAGCTTTTCCACTAGTCAGATGATACGTTTAGTGACATTACTAGACTTTCGACAATCACTGTGTTTTGACTTATTCTCAATTATTTCTGCATTTTAGCAGTGGCACAACATAGCAACAGGTTAATAACCGGTCAGATACACACCGCGCTATCAATGAAAGTTTAATTGTATAGATTAAAGTTGCATATTTCGTTTCATTTGCCATGTATACATATGCGTACAACCATGTTAGATATCCTGCCTATATATGCCACGATATTTCGGCAATCTCGAGGCGCTCTGACGAAATATGTTCAAATTGATCCACTGCTCTGTTTATATCATTAAATGATACCTATACGGGTATATATATATATATATATATATATATATATATATATATATATATATCATATATTAGTATTAGATCCTCAATTGGGTCAATATTTACTTAATTATTGTTGAGTCGCTGCATCGCGATTTTTTAGCGTTTCATTACTATGGGTGACATAATTTAATATTGCTACTAATAGAATAACGAAAAAGTTTGTACACTTTTAACAGTGACTTAAAGTGACGATTCTAAATGCTATTTCAGAACAAGTCGCCAAGTCTACATGAGTAGCGTATTACATGTATAAAATTTATTTTAATTTAATATAATTACAATTCTAGTATCTAAGATGCTTGTTCGTCATTCTAACAAGAATATTATAATTACAATCATGTGTCCCAGTTATTGTTCATTGCACATCATTAAGGCATCATTCTATAAATTAAATTATCTATGCTTGGATGTTATTACACTTCTTTGCTCATTGTTAAATAAAAAGCTCATTTTGATATTCCTTATACTAGGATATTATAATGTATGTGCTAATTATTTAACATTATATAAATTCTACTGCTAGTTAATAAACTTGTGCCGTCTTGCCAAGTTATTCTTTATTAAAAGAACTTAGATAATTTATAATATATTAGGCTACGTTTGTCAGGGATTGTATTAAGATCTAGTGTAAAAGCTTCCATACAAGAGAAGGCTAGTCACTAAATACCAACCGATTAATAATACGAATCTGGAGCCCTATTCTTTACATTTACTTGCCTCATGAGTATTTTTTTCTTTAAAATGAACGAAAAGATTCTAATTAATTGAATTAACATGCATGTCTTTTCAACGGCGTTGTTCTTCAAAATTCGAATATGCATGGTTGATTAATCTGTGAAGTTGAACTCAGAACTGAAGTACGAAAAACCTAAATGATACCTATAGGATTTCATGAAATTTCTTACGGATTAACAAGTTTCTTTGTCCAAATTGGCCTACTGCATCTGTACACTCACTCATCTGCGTTCCAGCTCAGCACCAATTTTGCAGATAAAAAAAAGAACATTTGGTCCGAATATCGACAATCAATTGGTTTTCCAGGTCCTGCGTGCGACATGATTGCACATTTTTTTCCGGTGAACTATATTTAGACTTCTTTTCGATTATTTAGTCCATGATTCTAGGTATAAAAGCACCCTATTGGTATTTGCGTTTGAGACCTCATCCAATGGCGTCATCACTTTGGCGTTAGCCAATACGAAATGAATACCAGCGCTTGCCGTAATACCGACTTTGGTATGTTTGGCGAGAATGTACAACAACGCATCATGATGCTACCGTTCCATATTTTCTGACCACAGCGTCACATATTTCGAAAAAGCCACTCAGGCTGGGAGAATTTGACGACATTAAGTAAAATAGCCTCCAGAATGTTTCAACAAAGTAATTGCCTTATGGTTCTTGTTTAGCTTAGATCAGTCTTAATGCTCCTTTTAAAAACAGGGTATCCTTGGTACTTCTGCTCTTAAACATTCAATCAACCCTTGAATTCCGCTGAGGGTAGTGTAACCGCGGTCCACAGTTAGACCGATGTTTTAGTTTATTGTTTCTAGTTACACAATTATAACTGTAAACCTGGCCCGACCATTTTTTTCAACGAGAATTATTGATTTTTTTATATTTAACGTAAACTTTTTTTGTCAAATTTAGAATAATAAATTACTTTTGAAGGTATGTTTTGGACACAAAGCGACGTAGCGGAACGTTTTATTCGACGAGTCGCCAAGTCTAGGTGAGAAGTACCTGGCTTGGATTTCATATATTTTAATTTTATGAAGTTATACCTCAAGTATATGAAATGATTATTATTAATTCTAATGACAATATTATTATTATCACACTAGCGTGTATTGGTTATTGTTATTTGCACGTCATTGAAGTTTGGATTTCATCTATATTAATTCTATGTAGTTACACCTCAAAAGCGTATTATTCATTCTAATGCGAATATTATCATAACATTAATGTGTCTGGGTTATTGTTATTTGCACGTCATTAAAGCATCAGTCCATAAAATAACTTGTCTGTGGTTGCATGCAATTACGCTTCTTTGCTCATTTTAATTACAAAGCTCATTTTATTATACAATATATTAGGATATTATATTATATTTGCTTATTGATGTTCTTGTGTCATTCTCTTGATGTTAATCCCGTTCACTTTCGTTAAAGTTCTCCTGGTAGTTAATAAACTTCTTTTCTTTTCCCAAGGTATTCTCATTTGAAAATTTTGGAGTGGTCATAATATATTAGATTACGTTTAACATAATATGGCATCGGTAAAAAGAGTAAGGCTTTTTGTACATGTTTACTGCCATATAACCATAAGAAGCGAACATTGTAATTCTTATTGTTCAAGGTTAGTTATACTTACACACACATATATATATAAATATATATATATATATATATATATATATATATATATATATATATATAAATGTATAATTTGCAAACGCCTATTTTCTATGAAAATATTATATTTGCTTAAATTAATATTTCTATACTCCTTAAAATCAACTGAATATATGTGACATAGTTTCATATATTAAACATGTAAACATTTAGAAAAAAGGGCATTAGAATACTTCATTTAATGTATTATTTTAATTTATTTGGGAAAAATGGAATCGCGGGTTTGAATTAAATTTTAAAATTTAATCGGCATTGATGGAATTATACCTTGGCATAATCTTCCTCAATTATAAAATATGAAAGCTCCATTAAGCATAAAAATCATTTAATGTAAATGTATTGTTATTTGAACAAAGTGAATAGTCAAAAAAGTAAATTAATTACTCTTTTATCAGTTGATCCTCTACGTGATTCCAAATAACTAATATATCATCTAAATATCGAACATACAATTTTGGATTTGGGAATGTTATATCTAAGAAGGGTTTTCCCATGTAATGAATGAAGATATTAGCTATTGGAACTAAGAGTGGTTGTCCCATTGGAACGCCTCTAATCTGCTTATAAAATTCATTCCTAAATTTAAAATAAGTGGAGGACATATATACGTACATCATCTCTATGACGTGTATCATCGTAATTTTGCGTCCTTCTAATATTACTGGGTAATAAACCAGGAAATGATGAAAATAATTCATTACTTTTCTTTCAATGCAGGGTATGGCAACTATGACATATATAAATTAATTCATCATTTTATGACATCAAATCACTCTACCATAAAGTGGCTTCCTTTAAGGACAAAGAAAAACCCCGTCTTCTAGATATAAGCATTTTAGATTTTAGTTAATACGTATATCGCTCAATTATCATTTTTTGATTGTCATGATTGGCAATAACCTACTAAGATACCGTGATGATTTGTGCTTGTCGTAATCTATCACATAATGGTGAATTGCAAGCGGTTTTATTGAAAATAAATTAAAATGTTCTTGAACAGATAGATCCTGATGGAATATACTTATTTTAATTTTAGAATGGTGATATAGGGCCAGATTAGATAAAATTGGATTATTGCACACCGTTCATTAGAATATATAGACAGATATTTTAGATTTTTGTACAGTAATCTAAATGTTACTACGAAGTATTTCATATAAATATATTCATTGGCAGTTATCTTTTATTCGCCCAAAATTGCATAACTACATGGACTAATATTGGGTTTAGAAATCAGGCGGTATAAACTCCTTCACTTATTTCCATCAGTCTATACTCGCCACAAACAAATAATGCATAACAATAAACAAAAATACGTCAACATTTAAAATATAAAATATTAGGTAACTAGCCGTGTTAGTTGTATTTGTTCATGTATTCTTTAATAATAGCTGTTGCCAAAAATGCAGTGTTTAAAATGCCCCGTTTGTATAAATGTTAAAAAATGTCAACATTAAACCAATTATTGTCATTAAAATCAATTTTCTACAATCTAAATAAAAGCCACAAGTTTAGTCTATTTAACTGGACGCAGAATTGCAAAACTGCACGTGTTCATTGTTACCCAAACGTTTTGGTCTACCTCAACCAATTTTCCTACATGCCATCACAAATGAGTGACAATAGGATAAGGCATGAAATTTCGTGTAATTTTTGGTATTCTTGCTTTGGTTTTCTTCAGTTAACATACGTGAGATTTCGGTTAATATTTTAGATTTAAAATCAATCAAGGCTTAATTAAAAGTTTAATGAGAAACTACATTATATTCATCTTTTGTCAGAATTTGTCTCTTTGTGTTGTCGCCCGTTCAATATATAAGTATTATCGGGGTCTTAAACCGAGCAGTTATACTACCCTACATATTCTTCCAACTTAATTCTTGCTGCAATCTGTGTTCTGTTCAGACTAGATCTCTTGGCAAGGCTTCATATAACCAACTTCGTCAGGGACGGGAAACATGAACCACAGCGAGGTTAGCAGGGCTTCACGGCAGCTGCCTACGCTCCAATATTTACAGACTTCTCAATTTTTCATCAGTGAACGTAATGCAGACTCAGTTCTGTGACTGGTTTCATTTAACTTTTTCTGTGGCTTCTCAAAATACAACGTTTTCACATCGCCTTGAGGCGTTACAATTCTTGTAGTGTCATTGTGCATTGTTGCGGTTTGTTTACATTGAAACAACGAATAACAGATAAAGGAAACTCGCGTAGGTGCTTTTAATTTATATGACATATTAAATAACATTTACTGGAAACGTGCATTTTAAATTCGTTTTACAATTTATATTTGTATAAAACAAAACTATTACGGTATTTTATGCATTAGATAAAAATCTCTGAAATAAATTTGTTCAGACTATCGAGAAAAGACGGAGAGGAACTAATCAAATAATCGAGAGCCCAACAAATATCGTGTTAAGCCTTTATAATAGTTTAAAATCTTAAAAACAGGAGAATTATTTAATTTAAAGAAGACCTACGAAAAAACAAGACCATATGCAAAATATAAGTTCTACTAAGTGGAACAGGAAATCATTACAGATGATTGCTTATTTTAGAAATAAACTATGGGAATAATGAACTTTGAAACGAAACAAACACCTGAAAATACACTAAGACGGAAAAAATACTAAAAATAATTTTTTTTGAATACAGTCAGACAAGACGTTTATATTTGTATGACATTTCAGGAAATTGTATGCTGTTTAAATGACAGTGGAAACAAAACATATGCTTTCTACTTTTACCTGAATAGATCTTAAAAATTGACTAAAGGTCATCCATCAAACATGGAGGTAGATTTTTTAAATAATTAAGAAGTTTAGTTACCAAATGTTTGTGAAAAATATGACTTTATATAAGAGAAGCAAGCATTGATTCATACAAGTAGAAATGTACGCTGAAAAAGACACCAATGCAAACTTAAGGTCTAAATCCGTGAAACAATTAGTATGAAAACGAAAGCGATAAAGTAACTTATAACAGAAGACGTCAAGGTGAATCAGTAAAAACCTGCTTAAAGTAGGCTAAAATTGAAGATTTGAAAATTGTAGTAAGCTCTTAATAGTAGATTTGTTTGAATTATATAATTTCAGTAATAACAGATTTATTAATGAATAATATTTTTGTAAATGGCAAAACAAAATGATGGCCTTTTTCATACTAACTTCTTTCAGTTTATGACGGCCTCAAATCATCCACAGAAAAAATAGGTTATAAATAAACCATCCGATTGGCTAAAACCTCTCTGTTCGGTAAGAAAGTCACGAATTTTACAACGGTTTAATATTTATTGGTCTCATTCATTATTGTAAGTAATAAACCGGTGGACACGGTCAACAGATGGAGAAATGCCACCCTTTGAGAACGCTATTTTCAATTTTAAAAAAATGAATCTGCGATAGAAACAATAGTTGACTATTAATTGTGACAGGTAATATTGAAACAAATTGTACTGAGATTATGCCGCGACTGCACGAAAAAGTAAAAACTGATATATAATTAAGCCTACGGCAAATTACCGCAAATGAAGTAAGTTTAAATGAAGAAAAAGTGGAAAACAAGTTGTAACAGTATATACTGGTTAAGAAACTACATTTGTAGACTCATTTGAATTATACATTTATATAACAATAACAAAAGACTGACTTATTTTAAAATTTAAACTATTATATCAATTATTTAAATCAAGTTTGCGAGCTTGAAGTAAAAACCAATCCCGACTGTATGCTAACCAGTCGTCGAGCAACATGTTGTTCGACGACTGGTTAAATACAATGGGATCGGTGTTTACTTCAAGCTCGCAAACTTTAATGAATTGTTACTACCACCCGCGCAATCAATTATTGTTAAATTATATTGCGTATTATCTCGATTGTTAGAGCAACATGTTGCACAGAATTTGAAATATACATCGGTTTGAATTTATCATTTATAAAATAAGTGTATGCGTTGTTAGTTAATCAAATACAGCTTGCATTTGATTTTAAACAATAGTTCGTAAGAGAAGATATAAAATTATTGCATAGCTTACTTTTAAGTGAATAATGACGATGTAATCTTATTTGTACGTACTTTATTTTCAGAACGCGTTTATAATATTACCATACATATTTTTACTAAAATTTAATGACTGTGGAAATAAAATACGAACTTCGTCGAACTCTGAAGCATTTTGACAATATATGTAACACAATAGAGTCAATGCTTCATAACTGTCTTAATTTACCATAGCATGGTAGGATCTGGCAATTATTTCAAATTTATTTTAGCAATAGTGCTATAAATTACTATTAAGCATAAATTAACGATAGAAGGTCTTATTGTTAGAACAACTATTGACGAATTAAAGAATTTTCTGCAAAATTAAACTGCCATCTTAAAATTTCTATTTTAACTGCTTGTAATACAAATACAATCGAATCTATATGCAATTTGCTTGATTTTCAATCATGTCATGCTGAAATCTGGTCGATAATTCATTTGCGCATATTTACATAAATCGAAAGCTGATCCACTTTAGTGTATTATAGGTGAAAAAGTTATTGGAGGAGAT